>JBBPRJ010000196.1:0-13329 GCA_038092975.1 Chalciporus piperatoides | reverse complement strand
GTAAGTCGTACTCTTAACCATGAACATGTAATCTACTCCGTTTCCCTGGTAGCTAAGATGTGAGTTGAGCAATGGATGAAAGGGGCTGATGGACTAACGATAATACTATGCGGGAATCAGACGATGCTCTGCAAGTAACTTACTTGATGTGCTCGTCTGTCAGGGTAATCTTCAGGGGATCGATATTGGCCTCGAGATATTCCACCTTTCGGCCACCGATGACGACAAAGGAAGTCATTTCGGCAACTCGTATGGAGATGAGATGTTGGGAAATCCGCTCTGTTGTAGGCTGGGCTCTGTGTGGACCACCCATTTATATCTGTTTCATCCTGGTTCATCCCGTCATCAGCGATGACAAGTGTATCAGATTCTAAGCTGTTGGTTCATATAAGATGAATTCATTACTAGAACGTACCTTTCAAAGACTCTAACAGATCGTCATGACATGCGCTGTGGAGGTTGTGAGGAGACTGAAACATTTCGGGCAACTGCACTTGGTCACCAACTGTGGTAATGGCAGACTTCACGCCAACTCGCAGTCTCCTGAATCCCAAGTTCGAGGGTTACAAGCTCTTTCTCCTTGATCAGGATGCGGTCGTCCGTCGCTATGATTTACCATACAAGACCACCCAAGCCTCCTCTTACGGCAAATCACCACTCACGTTTCAAGAAGTCCAAAGCCGCATCACCCACAATCACTTTGCGCACTCTGCAACCAAGGGGAGAGGCATATATGTCGATGCAAACCACCGGGTGATCGTCGTCGACATCGGAGATGTGAGCCGTTCTTCCCCCCTCTGAGATACTACTTAGCCATGATCATCTTTAAGTAGGCCAATACAGATCCTTCTTTTACCGTCGTGTACGAGCTTCCCACATCAGTTGCTACCCCGCAAATCGATCTGGTCCACCCCGAGTATCCATCTGCTGCCTTCTTGGATGAAAAGATCGTCTTTGTCGGTGACGGACGGGGGAGCTTACATGTCCTCGACATTCCCATCACTGGCCCTGCTACTCTCCTTGCCAACTTCGAGTTGTTGGACCCAGACAGCACCGGGTCGCGAACCTCCATCCCATTCCGAGTCCACAGTGTGGCCAAAACTTCCGACACTACTGCCGTCGTACTCCTGTCTTCTAGATATTATGGCAGTGCCTCAGACTCAGCCGCCAAACACCCCATGAAATTTCACGAATTCGATGTCTGGGCTGCTCGCTTCACCCTCCCTTTCGAAATGGCAATGGAGGCTGCCGCCCTGGACATAGCTTGGCGCAGACGCGGGGAAGATGTTCCCATGCTCATGACATATCACAAAGCCCAGAATGCGTACCTCCTTCTTGGCAGTTCTCCTTATCGCAAAGTCACCGATCCGCTTACCATCCACTACGAACCATCCTCCGATGAGATTGCACCAATTCCACGCGCCGGGGAGGATCTTGATGCCGAGGGTCCTCCTCAACCTACCAAACCTTACCCCTATGCATGGACACAAACCCCAGATGTCGTCACCGTCGCCTTTCCTCTCCCTTCTCTCACCACAAAGTCTCAGATCAGGGTCACCTTTTCTCAAAAGACATTGACTGTTCATGTCTCGACACCGCCCGCGGTGGATGGTCTTCCTATCCCTCACTACTCGGCGAAGCAACTTTGGGACGGCATTCGTCCTTCGACGAGTTTCTGGACATGGGATCGCGAGGGAGAACACGAATTTGGAATCCTCTCGGTTCACCTCGACAAGCAAAACGAAGGTACAAAATGGTCTCACGTCTTTGCCGCCTCTGGCACTTCAAGCACGGATGCCGAAGATGTCGATGTCCCAGAGACACTCGACCCTTCCGAACTCTACGCCATCCGTGAAGCGCTTGAGAAATACACCGTGGCACTGAGAGAAGGAGAGGATGCCAGCGGACTGGGACTTGGTCGTGGGCTCTCCACCCTTGCGCAAGGTGAGATGGACGAAGAAGTTGACTCCTCGGTCGGGAGGACTGCGTTCGTGACCTGGGTAGGTGAGGACGGGGCGTCTCCGGCGTGGTCTGCTGGCAGTCGAGATTCTCCCTTCACTGTCCTCTCCACACCGCTTCCGGGGACAGAACGATCTTCCCTCAGTTTGGTGGTTAAAAATGGGCTCGATGGAACGCGACACGTGGTTTTGGAAGATCTTCCTGCTGGTGGCAGATTACCCGAGTGGAAACACGAAAACACCTTCTCCGCCCTTGCCTTTGTTCTGGCATCGAAACGCGACACCCGATTCACGTATCATTCATCCGACATGATTTTCGCTTTCGAAAATGGGTCGCAAGATCGAGGAGGGAACGTTTACATGTATCGCAGCTCCAAGTCAAATGCGTTGTGGGCAAAGCAAAGTGTGTTAGCTGTTGGACAGGGCGACGCTGGGTCCCTTCTAGGATTGGGGGCCTTCACCGCAGATGGCGAGGCTGTCTCGATGGAAGGTCATACGATCATATGCCTATGTGAAAACAAGCTTGTCGTCTTGCGCAATGTTCGTTAAGACATCGATCGTCAAGAGCATTTTCCGAGGAGATAGTTATGAACCACTACGACAATGTACAACCTGTAAGGAAGTATATGATGTATGTTACGGAGGTTCGAAGAATGAAGGGAATCGTGACCATTATGGGGGTAGTCATGAACGATCAATTGCTACAGATGCTACAACTGAAGCTAAAAGACTCAGAAATCGGGTGGTGGTGATGACAGCGACAGTTACAGAACCAATAGATAGAGTGAAAGCGCACTGAAACCCAAGTCGCCCAGGTGGAACATACAGGAAGAGAAGTATGCTGGGCAAAGGGGGGAAAGGAGAGCCGGGGAGAAATATAAGGAATCACCCTTTGAGGGGGTCTTCACTGGTATCCATAAGTCCTTCGGCTTTAATAACCGGATCAGGTTCATCGCCCAACGGTTGCGAGTGGAGTTGATGAATTGGTGTAACATCACCGTTCGATTTGGGTTTCGGAGATGGGGGTGCTTCGCCCTGTAGTACTCTCCTTTCCGGGGAGGAGGGGTTATGTACGTCGCCGTTGAGTCGGATGGATGGACCATCAACGTCTTCATCGTCAATTTCCACCACTCGTGATTCTGAATCAATTGTCCGATCCAACTCCCCATCGAGACCATCCCTCATATCCTTCTCGTACGCAGCCAAGCGATCCCGTAGTGAGGCAGTGGGATCATCCGCGGGCCTCACGAGGTCGAAAGCATCGGGGAAGAACGACCTGCTGGTCTCTGTTTCCATGTCACTGTCATCTTCGTCATCTACGGTAGCAAACATGAGCCGATCACCTCCATCAGTCACGATGCCAGTACTTGGACTGAAGGAAATCCCGCCCGTGGTCCCCAAGACACGAGCGAAGCTCGTCAACGTGGTGGACCCAAAGAGTGCCTGTGAAGAGGTAAAATCCTCATTACCCCGTTGAGCCCGCGCTCGCTCGCGCTCTTCCTGAGCCTCCTTCCGTGCCTTGTATGCCATGAGTCGAGCGGTAGCGTAAATTTGCGGAATGGTATCGGGTGTTTTGTAACCGACGCTAGTCTTTACGCGGTCGGTGATCCAGTCGTACCACTCTTTCTTCGTCTTGCCATTGAAAAGAGCGACGATGAGGACCGTCATGTTGTCACACCCGATACCTGTTCCTGAGGAGGCATCTGGTGCGAGACAGAGTTCGCACATCTCTTCGCCGATTTCACTGAGTTCTTTACCCTCCGAGACTTTCAACCTAACGAAATCAACGACTTGTTGGGATGTTAGGCAGTCCCAGATACCTGTTGCGAGAGAATAAGTAGGTGTTGTCGGCGCATATATACACAAGACTCACCATCACAAGCCAACACAAGGAATTCGTCCTCTTCTGTTAATTCATGCGCGGTGACGTCAGGGTCGGCAGTAATAACTTGTTTTTGGGGAATCATGGAGTAATTCTTCTTGAACTCGAAATCACCCAGTGCCCTGGATAGTGCAAGGTTTCCTAGATGCTACTTGAGCGGCAGATAACCAGGAGGTAGCAAGGAACACGCACCATTTACGCGTCCATACTCTATGTATCCACCCGCATTGACAATACGGGCTCGCTCGGCTGTGGATATGAATGAGGCAAATGAAGCGAGACAGAGGGGAGAGGAAACGTACTCTCGTTCGAGGGTTTATGATCGAAACTCAAAGGTTTGACTTCCCCTTTGACACTGATGACCGACCGTGAGTCTCCTGCATTAGCCTAGGAGTGCGCTGAGAATGGATATGACAAAGGATCGAGATCAAGACGTACGACGTAAATTTTGTGATCATGAGTTATTAACGCAGCGACGGCGGTGCAGCCAGAAGGATCGCGGGTGTGAGCAGGATCTTTAATAGATGGAATTAACCGACAATTCTTATATCTGAATGATGATATGAGGACGAACCAGCAAGGAGATCTTCGTCTGTTCCCAGGAACGCCCTTTTCATCGCTTCCTCATAACGCTTCTCGCGATATGCTTCTTCAGCAAGAAGACGCTTATGGACATTTTTCCCGGCAAACTTTGCGACCGTACTACCTGCGAGCAAAATGAGGGAGCTGAAGGAATAAAAGCAAAATATACTTGCCGCCGTGTCCATCGTAAACAGCAAAGAAAGCATTATTTTCCCCGATGGGTTCATCGAGGGTCAATACGGCTGCATGAGCATCCTCCATGGCTGGGAGGAGGCGATGGCACACCGGTGAGCTAGTATAGCGCGAGTATCTCAATGGTGGACGTACTGATCCTCCACCCCTGCATCTCTGAGACTGCCCAGAGCAGACGATCATCTTCGCCGGTCTCCGATTTCTTTTCGGTAGCTGGAGGGCAAAAAAAAGTTAGATGTGGGTAGAGACGGGTGGAGAGTGATACCGACCGGGCGATGAGAGAGTTTGACCCTGAAATTTGAGGAAGGAGAGTGAATGGAGTGGGACGATGGGGCAAATGAAGAGATATGGCTTACCATGCCTTGCTAAGACGGAAGAGGTAGGATAAAGGAGTCGTGAAGGAGATGGATTTCTGGCGCAAAAGGTGGATTGGGGTCGGAGGTAAAGAACGGCGATGAGATTGGGATTTCGGGTAGAAGGGTAGACGAATGTGCAGTCCTATAGCTGATTGCCACTTGCGCAGAAGGCCAGTCATTCCCTATTTTGTCTTGTTTGTTCTTACTCCGCCTAAAGTGAAACTCAGGGCATTTGAAGCTTTATAGCTAAGTACGGAGTCAACCTAGTAGTACTACACTCTGGAGGGAATATGCGACCAGTGACTCCGAGTTGGCTCGATATACCGTCAATTTCGTCCCCCACCCCCGGACGGCTAATATCAAAAGAACGCTCCAAGTCATGGTCCCACCTCTTTGTCCCCGTCTGAGCTGCCCCATTCCTCGGCGATAAGTACAATCCCGTACCATATTTCGACTGGCGTCCTGGTCACACGACCAATTTGCGAAGTTGCCGATGTGGCTTTTCCATTTGTCGTCTGCGCCCCAGCTCGCCATCACCACCTGGATTTTGTTCGGTGGGCAAGTCCTCAAACCCAGACCCCGCCTTCCCATATTTTCGTCCTATTGGACTTGGTCCTAGAATGGTCTCTTATCGTTCAGGTACGGAGGTATTACCTCACTAGACACGACCCTTACAGTTTTACGGTAGTTCGGATCTACTAGAATCTCACTCTTAGTCGCATAACTGAGTCGGGTGGTATCCCCCTCTCCCCTTTTGGTTTCCCCGAGCCCGCTAATCTAATTTCAATTATGATTTTCGGGTCTTGTGAGAAGCACTCACTGATGGCAAGTATAAAGTGGTCGTGTGCCCACCATGTTCTCCAAATTTTCTTGGACTCTCCACGCTCAGGCTCTCCGCACATTCAGTGCCAAGGTATGTTCACATGTGTTGCCATGTATTCTTAGAAGATCTGGTTATTCACTAAAATACGCGCCGTGGGACCCAGGGATATAATATTAATCCCATAGACTACACTGTCTCTTCACGACTCCCGAACTACTCGACCTTTATTTCATGATCTGCTCGATCGAAGTAAGTGCATACCCGTCCCTGTCGTCCTTTTTTTTATACTTGGGAACACCAGGGATCCGTCAAGCCTGCACTGTGTGCCCGCCATCGGACGCGGAGTACTTCGCGTTCCTCTATCACATCCCAATCGTCCACCTTCTCCATTTATACCAAAATATGTCAGGGTTCACCCCTTGCAGAGCCTGCCGAAGGCCATACGAATGTCTATGGTTCATTCACAACCACCATACCTGCGGCTCTTTGGCTCCGCACACACCTCAGCCTGGATATCCCAAGCTCGCGTAAAGGTCGTGGCGAGTCGCGTGATCTTAACTATGGCTATGATACGCCCCCAGATTCTCCGCTTTCGTTTTCCCAAATCCTCCCGGGCTCTAGACGGAGCCCCTCTATCAGCCGCACGTTGACTGATTCTGACTGGGGTGAACCTTCCACAGGCTCCCCACCATCGTCCCCCACCTCATCCCCACCGTCTCCATTGTCTAGCAAAATGCATCCCGTTCTCGAAGCAGTGGAAAGGGACTCGAAACTCTCGCGCAGGACGGTATGCTCCTCCTGCATGCAAGTTGGAACAAATTTTCCTCGATGCCCTCGCTGTGATGAGATGTGGTGCTCTCGCGCTTGTCGGCTCCAGGGAGGGAAAAGGCACATCTGTGCTGGGCGGAAAATGTAACTGTTTGCTTGCCATCCATGGTTTTTAGGAGATACTCTTGAATCTTGATTGTAGCTTTCTATTTCTCATTGCTTTCCTCGCCTGTTCAGCTGCTACTCTATTCCCACCATGTCCATTATGCCCGAATTTCAACCTTCTCGCAAACTGTACATGTCAATCCCAGCTATATAGACTCATAGACTCTCGTGAAACACAGACTTCCTTTCCCAAAAACGATATCCTGTTCGTGATCATCACTGAAACGCGTCCCAGTTGCAATGACTATGAGTGGATAACGGCTGCCGAAGGATTGTCGAATAGCAAGATAGTCGCTATGACTACGAGAATACGATTTTTGTCCCCTGTGAAGGCACGATGCTGACTGACTTCTGCTTCTTTCTGGCCTCCCAGGACGGATGCAGCGGCAATTCATCCCGATTATCACCCTTCGGCCGAGTTTGTCGGGGAGGTCCATTCGTTTCCTGAACTCGGTTCTGTTGCCTGTAGCTTCTGTCATGACCGCGGGTAGGTGGGCGAGACTGGAAGGGCGTGCGATGAGACGGTGTAGACGAGCCTCTGTTTTCTGATCGGCGATCAAGAGTTGCGGAACCGGGCCTGTGTGGTTGGCGCTTCGGTCCTCGCATGATCTCTTGCTGTTTCTTGACGTGGTTGGCGTTCTTTCCAAACTTCTTTTCCCATATGCTAGTCACGGGGAGCAACGCGTCAGATTGGAGTATGGAAAACAAATGGGAGGAACGCCAGATGTACTTACGCCCTGCGTGCACGTTGACCACGACGATTTTTTCTTACGCCATCCGCCACCTTTGCCTCGCTATCACTGAATTCACTGTCTGAGTCTCCACGGGTGAAGCCGACTGAAAGGGAAGGAAGGAACTCGGATTGGCCTTTGGACGCAAGGGACTGGATTTTCTTGCTCGTGCGACCCTTTGAAGGAATGACATCTTCATCGCTGTCGTCTTGGTCAAATACCTCGTCGCCGGAGTCATCGTCATCGGAAGCATAGCCCCGCACAGGGACTGCTGGCGAGGGCGCAGGCGTCGACCGTGTGCTGACGGTACCAGATTCCCACCCATCATCCGCGGCTTCACCTTCGTCCTCGTCTTCGTCTTTGTCATCATCTTCACCTGAGCCTTCGTCTCCTTCGTTGCTCCTATCAACGGAGGAATCCATGGTATCGTCCTTAGACGAAAGTCCGTCTTTCCTGATACTCGCACCTATCCTCGTCTTCTTCGGAACTGGTGGTGAGGGAAGAGAAATATCGTCGACCACTTCGTCTCCCAATCTCACGGCAGGATGCAGTGAGTTTCTCAGCGCCTCCACTATCGACGCGACTTCCGATGCAAGAACTTTGGAGCTCAATATGCGGCTCTGTACTTTAGCTATTGGGGTCCCTGGGGTTGCGAGAACGGCAGAATTGGAGGCTAAGTCTGTTAATACAGCCTGTATTGAGGGATCCTGGTAGAGAATCTTGTCCTTTTTGAGTTTTGTCATGAGTACTGAGTTGGCTAGTTGGTCGTAGTTCAGGTGCTGCGACAGGTGCCTCCTCAGCTCACGGGCATATCGAGACCTAGAAGGCACTCGCCTTCAGCAATTCCACTTGAGCTTCCAAATCTTTCGTGACTTCGCTCTCAGAGTCCTTGAGTCTGTCTCAGAACGCAGTTGGGATTCACGCAACAACGCAAAAGTTTTCATCTGCTTACCGAGCATCTTTGAGTTTCTTCAGAGTCTTCTGTATGTCAAACGTCTTCGCCTTCTTCACTGTCTTGCGAACTTCCCTGAGATCATGGTACTTGAAACGAACAACGTCATTCAAACTGATTGATCTAACAGTGCGAAAGACGTGCCAGTTTTCGGCGTAACTTGGTTTCCTTGTCTTCCTGATAAGAGTCAATACATGGACGGAGGGCTGGCAGGTTGAGAGCGCGTTACCTCGTCATCTGGACGTTTTCGTTTTACGCCGCGGATGTTCCGGTCATTTGGAGACATGTCGCAAGTGCCCTGCACGTAGAGTTGAAACTCCAGCCTGAGGCAGATCGACTTGTGGAAGGGGATGATCGTTCTTCTGGCTGTCATGTCGCTGACATAATCGCGATATAGACCTGTCTCAAGTATCTTACCGCCTGGACTCACCACCACTCATCGAGGCTGATGTCTGACGAACCAGCTGACGAGGGAAGGCTACATGCGACCTTCGAACGTCACGATGAACTCGTTTCTCTTCAGAACACTCTGCTTTCATTCGATCTAACTGCGGAACCAGCTCAGGGAGAGAACGGGTCCGAGCACAACGTACTTCAGAGGCTTTGCTTGATTGTATGTATGCCCATTGGTAACGTCTCATATCATCAACGTAAAACGCCGAGCAGCTAGCAGAGTACCAAGAACAATCCTATCTCCTCGACCCCTTCCTCGAGGATCTCGTCATTCCCGTCGCGGAGCGTTTAAGATCACATGCCAGAGACTGCACATCAAACCCATCTATCTCTTCGTCCTTGATGCGAGTGATGCGTCTGGCCGACTTGTTATACAACTACATCAAGTTCAGGGGATACAAAATAATCAGTCAGTACACTCAACGACCAATGGCGACGTGTCCTTAGAATGAGCAGCTAGATTTTTCCCCCACGAAATCGCGGATGTGACAATTGCAATCGATTTCATTCGTTTACCTACCGGGCCCGCTGCTCATCCGTCTCAATGGGCATTACGTTACGTCGTTCTGCTCTGGCTTTCTCTCGTATGCAGGATTCCATTCGATTTGGAACAGTTCGATGAACAGGGCCACAAAGGGAGAACGGCTAATACGCTCGAGGCTATCGGTAAGCAATACTTGGATTACGCAGGTTTGGAGCGAGAGGGTGCAGCAGTTCTCCTCTCCCGCTTATATATGCGGTAAGTTTTACTGTATAAATGTGGGTGAGTGCTAATATACGGATTAGAAAGGATGCCAAGCAGCAATTTTCGACTTTCCTGACATGGTCGATTCCGGTTTTTCAAGAGGCAAAGCGACTCCTCTCGGTAAGCGCACGAAATTTTGTATCTGACAAGGGCTTCACGAGCATAGGCCATCGGCATTTTGCGAGTTTTGTGCGAGTTCGTGCAGTCTGGAGCTCCAGAGGATTCCCGCGCGGCAACTTCCGCGCTCTTGGATATATCAAAAATCATAGAAGATAACGAGGCCTTGGCGAGCAATACATTGGTTCGCAAGTACCGGGCGAAGCTTTTATCGAGGATAGGGCTCCGGCTTATTCCCCCCCCAGCAAATGTTCCCAGAAGAAATGGTCCGTGAATTTTGCTTCGTGCCAGGGCGCCATTGACTCAATGCCATCAGCTCGCGCACTGGAGATTGCCGGACACCAAGAGACGGATCAGGACGATGAGGATGAGGATGACGTAGATGTTCCTGAAGAAATTGAAACCATTCTGCAATCGCTATTCAATTGCCTCCAGGACAAAGTGACTCGACCCTGTTACTTCTTGCTTCTCGGCTGAACTTCTCGACAGGATACCGTCGTTCGATGGTCAGCAGCCAAAGGTGTCGGCAGACTCTCAGAACGTCTGCCAAAGGATTTCTCTACCCAAGTCCTTGAGACGATATTGGGCTTATTTTCCATACATAGTATCGCGGGTGCTACCATCTATGACATGCCATCGGTCGCCGAGGCTACATGGCATGGTGCATGTCTGGCAACAGCCGAAATGGCACGCAGAGGCCTCGTGCACCCAAGATTGCTACCGCAGTTGCTCGATTGGTTATCCAAGGCAAGGGCATTTGCCTTGATGGGTATAGAAGATTATCTTGATGCGCTCACCAGGCCTTGTATTTTGACATTCGGAAAGGTGCGCATTCAATCGGTTCCAACGTGCGAGATGCCGCGGCCTACGTCATTTGGGCCCTGGCAAGGGCTCAGGATCCATCCAGCCTCTCCCCGCATGCTGCCAAATTAGGACAGAGCCTTGTTGCTGTCTCTCTTTTCGATCGCGATGTAACCATCCGCAGAGCCGCAAGTGCCGCTTTCCAAGAACATGTAGGCAGAATGGTGCGACACCGGAACATCTTCCACCCTCTCAGGAACTCTAACCATTCCTGCGGGTTCAGGGTTTGTTTGCTCATGGTATTGACGTGCTCCGTAAGACGGACTTCTACTCTGTAAGCATACGGCGCAATGCATTTGTTACGGCCGCTCCACAAGTAGCAGAGTAAGCTCCCCCGTCCCCACATTTTATCACATCGGTTCGAACACTTCTGTGGCAGGCATGATGAATACCGGTCGGGTCTTATCGACCACCTAATTTCGATTACGCTACGCCACTGGGACGTCACGATGAGGCAGCTTGGTGCCAAATCCTTGAGGCTAGTATGCGAGATCGACCTTGCCTTGCTGGGACCGGAATGCATATCACGATTGGTAGGTCTCTGTTCGAAGTATGGTATAGTTGTGAACATACCCCGCAGGAACGGCTTCTCCGCTCCGTCGACGCGACTGATGTTCACGGGGCTATTCTGGCACTTGCCGAGCTTTCTGCTGCCTACCAACAACAGTTTGGGTCGGAAGGTGATGAGAAAAGGCGAGAGGTAAGACATAGCATCCGCAATACGTCGTCGACTCACTACGACATCGTGTAAAAGATCTTCGGCCTCATCGGACACGTTCCAAAAGAAATCATCCTCGCGCCTCGGAACGAGCAAGTGCTAAGCGCAATTTGCAGCCTCATCGCCGTCAGCATTACCCGGCAAGAAGTTCAGCAGACTCAGGACCAATCGTCTCTGCCTGATTGGCGCTATCTTGTCGATCAAGGGCTGCGCCACAGGGGCATTAACACGCAGGAGGCGGCTGCGACCGCAATTGCTACAGTAAGCTCTCTCGTGGATTGCTCCGTGATAGTTCGAAGATAAGTTTGTTTGTCCATCAGGCATGTGGTGTACACTGTGTACTAAATCTCCTACACATTGATCAGGGAATTCAGGCACGGGTCTGCGTCGTTGCAGCAGAGTTTGGGACATGTGTTGGGTGTCCTTGACTATAACGCGTACCCCACTATCCTCGCCGAAGCAGTGGATTGCTTGTTGGAAAGCGTGGGCTCGGAGGTGAGGACCCATATGGACCGTCATCCACAGTCTTCGCATGTTACCCTCATTGAACCGGTGATTACAGTCTGCAGACAGAGTGACAAGTGTTGAAGCGCGCCGAAATTGCTACCTAGCTATCCCAAAGATCTTTACCAATACGACGCCAAGGTTAGCAGAATGTATGTATCCCAGTGATTGTGGCAGCCGCACGTTCCAAACCCTACTTCCCTTTACACAGATTTTCGATTCAGTAAAGTCTGTGCGTTGTTCGATGCATTGGACAACGGGCTGGACGATTACACCACGGACGAACGCGGAGACGTGGGCTCATGGATACGCGTCGCTTCTATCCGTGGCCTTACTTCCGTTATCGAGGATTTATTCCGCATTTCTGGTGGCTTGAAAGACTTTTCGGCCTATTTACCGCCCCACAGATTCCACGCTGCCATTGGACGTATTCTTCGGCAAGGTGTGGAGAGGCTCGATAATATCCGCCAGATTTCCGGGGAATGCTTTTTGCGCATCTTGGAGTTCCAGGCTCCTTCGACTGAGCGTGCAGAGGACTGGAGGATAAAAGGCGCCGATATAATGCGTGAATTATTCCTAATGTGAGAGAGCTTTCTTTCGGGACAGGAGCATCGATAATCAATTTCCTCCAGACAGAGTGGCGATGATGACACCAACTGGAGTGACGGAGGGTGGTTGTTTCCGAAGGCCGTCAAGATCCTTCAGATACATGAATACCGGAGGTCTGTGCTTAACGGCCTAGTCTTGAGCGTTTCCACAAGAACGGGTAGCACGGTGCGTACCTGTCTCCAGTAGGATTTTTGGGAGATTCATGTATCATGGACTTAGCAACGACCTGCCTCCTCGAGTCTCGCTGTCTATGTCAAGACATTACCTTTGGATGCTATCTCTGGATCACAATACAGCCTGTCAGAATTCGCCAACGACCTCGTCGATTTGGCCCGATCGAATGCAGCATCTAACAACATTGTCATTCCCGTCCTGCAGACCTTCAACATGTTGTTTGAAGCGGATGCTTTAGGGTCCCTTGCTGAATCGCAAGGAGGCTCCTCATGGTAAGCAGCCGTATTCCAGTGGCGTGCATGCTGAGCTGAGGTTGTGCAGCGTCGAAGCCTTGTTGTCAATCTCCTGCAAAAACGTGTCGCGAGTCAAAAACATTCAAAGGCTTCAAGAGTCAATGAAAATGTATGTCACAATTCATTGATGTGAGCCGCACCGAGGCGATCTCTCAATAACGATGCTTTCAGAGTTGTCAACCTCTTGACGCTTCCCTCGGTTGCGAAAACGTGCTTGCCAAAAATCGTCGAGTTCCTTGCTCACCCGTACCCCAGAGTACGTATCTTTCGCGATTATGTGAGGAGAATGACTGAGCCATTTGTGTTCAAGGTTCGATCGAGCACTGCCGAACACCTGTACATGGTTCTGCAAAGCAAAGATCTAGGCTGGGAGCCTGACGAGCAAGTCGAAGAGATCCTTCTAGAAACGGAATGGTACGTTCGATTCCGTGAGTAGTTCGACATGA
>JBBPRJ010000195.1:0-13351 GCA_038092975.1 Chalciporus piperatoides | reverse complement strand
ATGCTATTGCCAATAGTTTGACCAAACCTGAACAAACGGCCCATGGAAGTACTCACTGTGGTTCCCGGAATAATCTACAGGTGGTCAGTAACGTCTTCATAGAATGACATGCAAACAAACCTATATACAGCGCTGTCGACAAGTTGCTCCGCAACCGTGATGCTGTCATATTTCCCGTCTGCCCCGGGCATACTAGAAACACCTCGAACGGTTTCGCGGAATAAGCCGTCGGTGACTGACAGGACATTAGACTTGTGAATGATAGTGACATGCTGAGGCAGAATTGTTCAGCCAAAATAATACAAGATTGCACTGTGCAAACCTTGCGAGGTCGTGTCAAGGCAATTTTGAAGGCCATTTCCCCAATCCGGCGGGAGGCACGCTCCGTAATTAGGCGAGTTGCTCGGGTTTCCTTACCGTGCTCCCCGATGGTTTGAGTCTCTTCTTTGATATACTAGGCGAGTTAACTATAAACAGGATGAACGCTGAAACGATGATGTCAGACTCACCAGACATTCGGTGTTCTCTCGCACGACCACGAGATCCACCGCTGGCTGCTCACCCGGGTTAGGAGCAACCTACCAGCAATGTCAAGCCTCGTCATGATTGATGACATGTGCTTACAGATGAAACAGGCCTGATGTTGGCATACAAATCCATTTTCTTGCGCAAAGCAACGATGGGGGATGAATAACCAACGACTTTGCGCGAAGGCGAGCTGGGAGGCTCATCTGTATATCCATTCGGGACTCGAGGATAGGTAAATGACTCACCTGACCGCTCCAAACAAAGCGCAGTCACAGTCGTTTTTCAACGCGTCGACTGTCTCATCTGGGAGGGCAGTACCTGTTCTCTGGAAACACTCGAAGCCAGCGAGCAAGTCGACGAATTCGGTTTTGGGTATCGACGATCCTAGTGCCTGAATTGCGGCTTTTGCACCCTAGTTGGAGATCATAAAAAGGGCCGGAATATGGGGAGACTGCAACATACTGGAAGAACTTCCCGACCGATACCATCAGCTGGGATCATACCAATTTTGAGGGATTGTCTGGCGACGGTCGCCATAGAGCGAATTTGCGTCCTGAATACCATCGTTCCCGTTGCTCGTTCTCGGACTGGCCTTGGTCGTTCAAACGTGGATTGGAGTAACTCGAGGACGATCGGCCGGTCGGTGCCGATCGGGTGTTGACGCGGTCACGTGGTTTCCATATACTGCTGAGACGCGACACGCGTGAACGAGACGACCAAAGAGAAGAACGCTGTTCGCGATGCTCGTCACTCCAGAAAGCACGCCCAGTCGCAGCCAAATCTTGCTGAACAGCACCAATGTTCGCCCAAAAACTCAAGGCGTTCCGCTGCCGACACCCCCAGAGGATGTTCCTTCGAAAAGAAGGCTACTCCATACACCAGACGAGACACCGACCAAACGACCGCGTCTGACGCGTACAGACGGAGAAGCAAGCGACGATGACGCCCAGGACTACTCTCTTGTCAAGACACGCGTCCGTCGGCGTACCATGTTTAGCTTGTTGCACACATCATCTTGTCGCGTTCCCGCAACTGCTCCTCAAATCATATGTACGCGTCTGCTCCGGTTGAACCATCCGCTTGGAATAGCTGACCTGTTTGCTTATAGTACCTACACGTCTCATATTACAATCTTTTGTGTCCTCACATAGGTTCGATGTGTTTAAGTGCCCCTCCCTTGCCGACGATCGGTTTATGACACCGCCCTATGCTTGTTCATATTCGTATGGTGAGCGCTCTCCATAATTTAAAATCTCTCTTTGTCCAGATTCTTTAACAGGCGCGAAAAGGAATGGCAACCCGCTCCTTGCAGTAGCCACTGAGGAAGGATCCGTGTCGATTTTTAATACCATGCCACGATCTCAATGGGATTTGGGTAGGTCAGTCTGCAGCTTCCTGAGTTGCGGAAGCTTACCGTAAATAGAGCCTCAACGAACAACTTTCCAACCCCATGACAATGGGATATTCGATGTAAAATGGAGTTTAGACGACTCTATGCTGGCAACCGCATCCGGAGACAAAAGCACGCGAATTTGCTCTGTGGAAACGCAAAGCATGCTGTACTGCCTTCGGACCCACACCAGTTCGGTCAAGTGTGTCGCGTGGGATCCGTCGCACCGCGACCTCCTCAGTACAGGCAGCAGGGATGGAATGATTTGTGCATGGGACCTGCGAGTCGCCAGTGCCCGCCGAGGTGTTACGGAATCCATAGCTATGCTGGAACCCGTGATAACCGTTCCAAACGCACACGGCCAGGAGAAATCCAAGGGTGGGCGCAGAAAGGTAACGCCTCTCCCGCGAAGCGTTACGAGCATACTCTATTCCGACACGCGACCTCATGCACTTGTAAGCAGCGGATCATTTGACGGGTACGTCGCCGTCCATTTGCAGAGTATCAGTGAATTTATACCAAACTTAGTATGCTCAACCTCTGGGACCTACGTCTCCCGATACAGGACGGCTTCATACGTCCCCCATTCACTCTTCTCGCAACTTCACCTGCTGATGCAACGACCATGAACGGATCGTCTCGACCCCGCGGAATTTCCAGCTTGTGCGCCGGATCTGGACCAACCTCAGGCCTTGTCTTTGCTCTCGGAGCGGATTCGCGGCTATACACCTATTCGTCTCCTTCATTAATACCGCTGGAAGCGGCAACCCAACCTAATCTCAGGGCTTCCTTTTATGTTCGACTCGCCACCTCACCTTGTGGACGGTGGCTCGCAAGCGGCTGTTCGGGAAAGAACGGAAGCTTATTCCTCTTCGATGTGTCAAATTCCGCACGTTTGTCTTCGTCCCGTCCCTCTGGACGACCTCAAGCAGCTGCCGTAGAGCTCCGCGGGCAAGTCGGAGAGGTCGGTGCTGTGGATTGGGCGTCCGAGATGCTCGCAACATGCGCAGATGATGGTACCGTTCGAATTTGGAGACCCAACTGCGAGGTTTACCAGAACTGCCTATCGGACCCTGGAGCACAGAAATGGAATTGGAGCTGGTCAGAGGAACACCTCAGCGGGAAATAGTGCAGTGTGTATAGATTTTGCTATTCGTCTTGCTAGACGTTTTCGCTGCCTTCTTGTAGCATAAGTTCTGGACCCGAATGGTTCTAGTCTCCCGTAGGCAAACCCAAGAATCGGGATGAAAACGTTGCCAAATTTGGTCACCCCGAGTTCCGGACTCATCCCTATTTTTTGTTCCTTGAAGTCGGGAGAGAACCCAGTGCAAGTCGAAGAGCAAATACACCAACCAGTGATCGTACATGACGGAAATGATAACAATTAATGTTCCTATGCCAGGGTGAAGGTAAGTGTAATATAACTGCGAACAACTTGAACCGAAACGAGTTACGCCCATGCTGCCTAGAGACAGGAGCCTGATGGTGTCATGTAATTCGTCATGGTGCCGTGGGTGCAGCCCCTTTCTGGGCTCCAGTGATAAAACTTGAAAGGTTGCTCCATGCATCGCCCTCGAAACTCACCATGTCTGAAAATTTGTTCAAGTCGTTCGCTGTATTTGGTGCTGGCACGCTCGGTGCTCCTCTGACTCAGGTTCGCACTCCTCGACCTACACTTCTCTATTCTAACGCTCAATGATGTAGGACCTCTTAAACAACGGGGCCAAAGTTGTTGTGTTCACTCGCCCCTCTCCCAAGCACAGGAAGCTTCCTGCTGAGGCTACTCATGTGCCCATTGAGCTCACAGATGTAGCAGCACTCACTGAGCAGTTAACGTCCCATAAGGTCGAGGTAGCCATCTCGGCAATCAGTCCCGAACATTTGGATGTTCAGGAGCGTACTTTTGAAGCCGCTAAGAAAGCAGGAGTGAAGTTGTATGTTCCATCTGAGTATGGACTCCCGACTGAAGGGCAAGACGGCTTGCTAGGCGAAAAGAGCGCGTTTGTAGGTATGTGGTCTCACTATCATGTTTTGATCAGATATTGAATACAAGGTAAGACCGAATCAAGGAGACTGACGTCCCCTTCCTGCGACTTTACGTGCGTTGACCCCCTAATCTTGGTCGAGGACATTGGTTCACTACCGACAATATAGGTGGGGCTGTTCATAGATTTCATTCCCTTTATCTTGGGTATTGATTGGAACGGGGAAATTACGTTGCTTGGGGAGGGCAACAAACCGGCATCTTGGACATCGCTCGCCGACGTTACAGGCAAGTGTTTCCGCGACGGTATGAATGACTATGTCAATTGACAAATGCCACACAGGCTACTTGGCCTACGTAGTCACGCACCTTCCTCCGCAAGACCTGAGTAATCGCACCCTGCGTATCGAGGGGGAGCGTTCCACCTTCCGTCAGGTTGGCGAACGTTATGGAGACATGGTCAGGGTCGTACAGGGGTCTCAATTTCCTGACGAAATTGACAATCCGCGGATGAGAGAGTATCTGCAAGCAAAGGTCGAGGCAGGGGAAGGGACGTCGACATACGATCCAAAGACCAAGAAGGATGAACATAAGCTCGATAACGACTTATGGCCTGAACACCACTGGCTCACTGTGTCCCAGACACTCGGTTTGTGAAAAGGCAATGGACAGTTACGTTCGAGGCAAGATTTGTTGAGCTCCCGATGTTTTGGGGGTGGTCGTGACGATGTAACTAGGACACAAAACCGAATGCATGCTTTTCTTTTTGTCCTCGAGCTGTTCTGAGTGTTAAAATTTCGGTCCAACACACTAGCCAGCACTGAGAGATTACCTCTCTGGGTCAGTATCTCAGATAGTACACCCGCCTCACAAGAAGCTGCTTCTGTGACGGTCGTACCAGCAGAGTTCAGTATTTGTTCTATGAATTAGGAACCAATTAGGGTACGCGCTTGCTACACAGTGGGTATACCAATATATGATCAAGATGCACATGCGACGACGTAAAGGATAGAGTGGATCGCCTAGGAAGGAACGAGCCTACTTCTTCTGAATCGCGTTCACCAACCTGACCAGACCCACATGAGCGTCATGAATAAGAGGAGACGTCACTTTCTCACCAGTCAAGACCTTCCTCAAGGCCTTCCCCTTTCATGGCACAACTTCCACGCACACTCCATTGCCTCGATGTCTCCCCACCTGCGAGTCCAAGCTGTTGGCTGATATCCTCTGGTTTGATGGCGCCCTCCACATCTTGTTTGTTACAGAATACGAGGAGTGGTACACCATCCAGTTCGACCTCAGATAGCATTGTCAACAATTCGCTTCGGGAGGTGGGGAGGCGATCATGATCTGACGAATCTATGACATAGATGATTGCAGCTGTATTGGGGAAGTAGCATCGCCAATATGGTCTGCGCAAGTGTGAAAGTCAACTAGTGCATATCCAACACACTGGCAACTGTACTCACCGGATGCTTGACTGTCCACCGAGATCCCATACTTGGAACTTGATGTTCTTGTACTGCTGACAGTGAGAAGAGTAGCCAGGGATATAAGCGTTTACTGACTTCTACAGTCTCGACGTTGAACCCGATCGCTTTGGGGATGTTAACACGTCAAGTACCTGAGCAACAGCACAGATAATGACTCACTTGGTATTGTCGAAACTACTTCACCAATCTTCCTCAGAGTTAAGAGAGATGATCGAAAACAGACATAAGGACGCATACCTGAAGCCTGTATAGTATTGTGGTCTACACGCCAATGTGAGATGGAGGTCGCCAGTAAATACCTCGCTCAGCATACCTTCCCAGCCGAATCAAGACCAAGCATTAGTATACGGACATCCTGGTCCTTGCTCCATCGTATCAGCGATGAAAATGAGGTGAGTAAAGAAGAAAATGTAAGGCCCATCGAGGAAATAGCAGTAGAAGGCTGTAACTGCTGGCGCGAGGTTTTCAGCCAGTCAAGCGTGAGATCGGAGGTGGCACTGCTCGTTGTGGATTGATAGAGTCACTCTCGTGCGTATTTCACACTGGGGGGGTTTGCATTCAATAACTACTGTCTGACCTGCTTGCTCATTCTGTGTAGGTTTCGATAGTCGCAAAAAATGTCAGAAAAGGGCCCCAAGAAATCTAAGAAACACCGAAAGTCCGAGGTGTCTGCAGACGTGCAGGAGCTCGTGGCAAAAGCAAAATCCGAAGCAGAAATCGGGCAGGACATTGTGCCAGATATGTCTAGCAAAGACGATGCAACAAAGAAAGGAAAACGGACCAAGGGCGACGACATGCTAAACGAATCTGCTACTTCCGGGGCAGATGTGACGCGGCCGAAGGCCAAGAAGACCAAGAAGCAAAAACGGACGAAGGGTGACGAAGCGCCGGAGGAGTCTGTTTCTCCAGCGGCCGATGTTATTACGCAGCCTAATCCCAAGAAGAACACGAAACGGGAGCAGACTGAGGGTGACGAAACAACGCTGGGGGATGAAACTACTACCCCGGCCGCAGATGCTGGCAGTGCGGAACCGAAGCCCAGGAAGACCAAGAAACGAAAACAGGTCGAGGGCGACGAAACGCAGGAGGGACCTGCTCCTCCAGTGGCAGATACTATGCAGCCGAAGCCCAAGAAAAGCAAGAAGCGAAAACAGACCGAGGGCGAGGATGAATCTACTAACCCCGGCGCAGATGCTGATACGCAGTCAAAGCCCAAAAAGAGCAAAAAACGAAAGGATGATGCAAAGGTGAGCAGCATAGGTTAACGAGGAGATGCAGACAACCAAACCATGATAGCCCCACCATTCACAATACACAGATCCCAGGAACGACGAATCACTTGCGGAGCAATCCCGCAAAGGTGCGTCCCAATAACACGAAAGATTGACAATGTCGCTGAGTCCATACCATTGGCAGCCTTGACCTACGCCTACGAGCGATTCCAAGTATTTGAAACCTGGAAATTCAACAAGGCCAGACAGAACTGGCTCTTACGCAATTTTTGGTCAGACAAAGCTGTGCGTCAGATCCATCCTGTAATTGTTCGAACTTGACCGACCCTGCTGAATTGGTAGATTCCCGAGAATTACCTCCCCTTCGTGATCAAATACTTTGCTGACCTCAAAGGGCCCAGCCGCGAGGTCGGTACCCTTGAGTTTCTCGTTCGACGGGTCTCAACAGAGTCACACAGAAATTGATCGAAACATGTAACTCAAAAATTTCAGAAGCAGGTCAAACAGCTGACGACGACGCAAAGCCTGGTGGCAGTTCCGTGACACCTCACCAACCAAATGGCTCGAGAGCGCAATCCTTGCTGCAATCTCTTACCTCAGAATCTACCTGAACAGATACCTTTTGACCTTGTTTTCAACACTCGCTGCAAGGATGTAGTCAAACGCTGTAACATTCAGAGGGTAACAGACAACATAACAGACTTGGGAATACACGAACGACTAAGCCGTGAAGATTAAGCGGAAACAGTAACAGGGGTACCAACCGGCACCTGGATGCCATCAACAGGTGCGTAGGCCGTGGAATGTTTGGAAAGCGAACCCGCAGCCATCTTGACTGCTCCTGTGAATAAATCCTCCTCTACCTTGCGCTCGCCATCCTCGACATCAACCTGTCCCAATAAACCTTCAAACCCCTTGCGCGCAACATCGATGGCCATCGTGTTGATTACCGCTTGCTGGTCACCGTGCAAGGTCTGTGGGACGCCCGCAGTATTGATCTGGCTCTCCGTCCAAATGGGCTTTACATCGTGCCTGCCAACACCGATGTTTGCTCGTCCACCAAGCTTCTCCCAGTCACGAGTGCGGTTAATGCTCAAATCGGTGAACACAGTGTCAAAGGCACTGATAAGACCGTCAATTTGTTCAGCCGTGTGACGAGGAGTAACGGTGACTCTCAAACGCTCCTCCCCGACAGGAACCGTGGGGTAGTTAATAGCCTGGACGTAGATGCCGTGTTCATGCAACAATTTGTCGCTCGCAACCTTGGCGAGCCCAGCATCTCCGACGAGTACCGGCACGATATGAGATGGTCCAGGGATGACAGGGATATCCAATGCAGCAAAGCGTTCCTTGACCTTGCGAACGTTGACCTGTTTCAAAGCCCGATCGCCGATATGATGCTTCTGGTATATGATAGAGGCGCGCGCACCGGCGACGGTCGCTGGTGGGAGGGAAGTCGTGAAAATGAAACCAGGGGCATAAGAGCGGATCATGTCGATGAAATCCCGCGAACCAGCGACGTATCCTCCAACAGTGCCGTAAGCCTTGCCCAAAGTACCTGCAAGAAGTGGTCAGAGAAGCAACCCCACGGCGAGAGTCTGAGAGCTTACCGGTGATAATGTCGACGCGATCCATGACACTGCCCTTGATGGCCACCGGACTTTGTCCGGCTGCCTGGTGGGCCTCAAAATCAAGGTGTTCGGCAACACCCGCGCCACGGGGGCCATACAACCCTACCGCATGAACCTCATCCAAGAATGTCAAGGCGCCGTACTTCTTTGCCAAATCACAGATTTCTTCAATAGGCCCGATGCTACCGCACATGGAATAGACGCTTTCAAATGCGATGATCTTGGGGGTTTCGACGGGCCACATCTTGAGTTTGGACTCTAGATCCTCCAAATCGTTGTGCTTGAAGATGACTTTCTTTGCACCAGAATGACGGATACCCTGAATCATGGACGCGTGATTAGATGCGTCGGAAAAGTACACCAAGCCGGGTAGTTTCGCGCCGAGAGTGGAGAGGGTAGCGTCATTTGCCACGTAGCACGAAGAGAAAACAAGGGCCGCTGGCTTCCTGTGAAGTGTTGCAAGCTCTTTTTCCAGACTAAGGTGCATCGCACTATTTCCAGCAATGTTTCGAGTACCCCCGGCGCCAGCACCATATTTGTCCAGAGTTCGGCTGTGGGAGGATGAGAGAGGGTCTCACAGAGAAGGGGCTTGGCACATACTGCATGGTTTCGATGACCACCGGGTTGGTTCCCATGCCAAGATAATCGTTGGCGCACCACACTTGAACTTCGTCCTTGAGATTCGCAGTGTGCGCGATTGGGAATTTGTTGGCAAGCCTGTTGATATTGTTGAAGTAGCGGTAGGACTGGTCTTTGTGCTTCTTCTCGAGCTCGCTGGCGAAGATATTGTCATAGCTGAATGCTCCCGGCGTGGTTGCATGAGAAGCGATGTCTTTCGCTCCCATGCCAGACACAGGTACCGCGGTAGTCTTGTGGAAGGAACAGCCACTAGCTGCGGTACCTCCTGCGGCCAAGTTAGGCTTAGGTTTGGCGGCAGCTGCGAGGTCTTCGGCCATGCGGGCAGCAGCGCGAGCGGCGGAGGCATGGGGGCATTTGGCGATGTCGGCATCAGTGATCTCGGAACCAGGGAATATGCCTTTGCTTTGGTGAATTTTCTCGATATCAGCATGAGCAGCTACACTGGCATATCCGGCGACCATCTGACTGGAACGCATCTGGAGAGCAGGACCCATGATAGGACACTTGGTTGCGGACTCGGTGAGTTGAGAAAGGGCTGGAAAACGGGGGGACGCCACGGTAGAGAGGGAGCGCAGTGTCTGCGTGTGCGTGTTGCCCAGGAATGGGCAGGCTTTCTTGAAACGCGAGAGGGTCGCGATTTTATCCATAACGGCGACCGGAGAAGTTGGCAGGGAATATGTATATCTATCGAGTGGATTGTCGGAGAGGTTAAATGCAGGGCCTCACAAGAGAACCAGGACTTACGGACTGCGGGTTTCTATGCAGCGATGGGGGTTGATGAAAGGCAATGGACAGACGAAAACTGAGCAGTCATAAGGATTTTTTATGGCGAGGTTATAAGCTGAATTAAACGCACTCCGATTGGTTGCGAGTCACGTGCATCATGCAGTCCCGTTACGGCTTGCTGTTCCGGGCTGATGGCTCCGACTCAATGTCAGCAAGAATGTATCACCACACCGCCCGCCGTCGAGCGCGAGTACTACTGAAGTACTGATATTACTTCCTCCTCCGACATACTCACTTTTGTGATCGGGTTTCACCACTGAGAACACCGAGACAGTTGTCTGACAGTAGGCTATCCCCGGATAGATTCTCCATCACCAATGGTACATCAGGTCTGGTTGTGAAATTCGTGACTCGACGGACGTGGTAATTCCATCGCGTGTCTTCGGTTTACTCCCGCACATGTTCATGACCCAACAGCCTCGAGGGAATTTTATCATGTTATCGGTCACACTGTGTAGGAAACAAATCCAGGAATACTTAGGTCCCATCACAAGAATGTCTTACTGTCCTGAAAGGGGAGTTGTACTAAACGTAACGGGATACATTGCCCTTGTGACTGATTCCTCTGACTGAAACAAGGGGACTGTCTGGGACTGTGCACCGACGAGATCAGACACCGGGGTTCAAAGAATCAAACGTTGTTGGAAAGGCAATCAGTTCGGACTGCCGTTGGAAAGGGGTGATTAATGATTAGTCATACACCTTTGATGGCATCACTGTGCACGCTACGGTCGGCACTTGCCTACGTAGCTCAAAGGCAGCCCAACTTGTGAGCACATCGCCTGTCCGTAGAGTATTTCTACTACCCGCCTGCGTTTCTTCTTCGTTCACGGTCTCCTCCCTATCAGTACACCATGGCAGCATCCAGCTCATCCCTTCATCTTCCTATCCCCCCGGCCCGCCAGATACCAGTCACTTTCACCGCAAGTCTCAAAAGCTGGTATGTTTACCATCATTCCGCGGTTCATCCAAACTTACTTGGGTCATTAGGTGGACCGTGGGTGAGAAACAGGGAGCTGCAGCGGAAGAACGACTGTTGCGGTACGAATGTTTGTTCCTAATATCCTGACTTCAACTCAGTCAAGTCCATCTATTTCACCCAGGCGACTACCGTTCTTCTTACCCGAGAGGATGCCCCAGTCTGCAGCCAGTGATAGCCCAGTGATCGCTCGCAGCGAACAAATATACCTTGCAGCTCCCAAACATTATCTCAATTTGCTCTCAATAAAATCCACGAATCCTTCACCGACGGCCCCTCCGCCTGCCGTCGTTCTCCACGGTTATGGTGCCGGTCTCGGCTTCTTCTTCCGAAACTTCCCTGCGCTCGCCACGTGGGCTGGTAATCGTGGTACGAATGTCTATGCCTTAGACTGGCTTGGTATGGGTCGCTCCGCCCGCGTCCCCTTTCGAATCAAGGCTAAACGAGACGACATACCTGGTCGTGTACGAGAAGCTGAATCATTCTTCATCGACTCTCTTGAGGAGTGGCGCGCTCAGATGGGCCTAGAAAAAATGACCCTCATCGGACATTCGCTTGGTGCATATTTTAGTGTTGCATACGCACTTCGCTATCCTACGCGCGTCCACAAGCTTGTCTTGCTCTCTCCTGCGGGTGTACCGCACAACCCTGACAATCTGTCAATGCCTTCGAGGGAGTTGACGGATCCGGGGGAGTCTGGTGACTCCCCAGCGGAGCCAGCTTCCCCTTCCGAGATAAAGAGCATCAGGGATCAGCAGAGGGCGATCAAGAAAGAAGAGAGCCGTTCTCGAAGACTTCTCACGTATCTGTGGGAAGAAGGATGGAGTCCATTCCAGGTAGTCCGCTCGACATTGTTCTGGGGGCCCATGTTGGTGGGAAAGGTTTGTTCCTTCTTTCACACGACAAAAAGCTCGTCTACTCACAAGATCATACGTAGTACTCAAGCCGTCGTTTTTCTGGTCTGACAGAAGATGAGACCCGTGATATGCACGATTACATCCTCAATATAACCCTTGCTAAAGGCTCAGGAGAGTACTGTATCTGTAAGCTTCTCTCTCGACTCCTCTGGTAGTTCTGTCTCATACTGTACAGCCCATGTCCTCGCGCCTTACGCCTACGCTCGCCTCCCTCTTGTTGACCGGATACATGCGTTGAAGATTCCTGTCACTTTTGTCTGTCAGTATTCTCTTGTCTCATCTAAAATGACCCCATCTTTACTTCGTCTTCAGATGGTGAACATGACTGGATGGATCCTTTAGGGGGTCTCCAATCTTTGGAGAAGCTTCGCCGTACTGGTAACGAGAAGGGGCGTATGTTCGCTGTTCCCAATGCTGGACACCACGGTAAGCATTCGATAACCACGTCATTTAGGGTCTCTTCTTACATATCTTCTTGCACCAGTCTACCTTGATAACCCAACCGCTGTGAACGATCTACTCGTCGAGGAGCTCAATCTCGCTGATCAACAGCAATGATATCCTGGGGAAATCTACATCAACTCAAATATAGAATATTTACTTCACACTAATCCACCTACAGATGGTTGTGTCATTTGATTTGTGGTTCCTTTAAGTAATTCACGGAAGGGTCTAGATGTATGTATGTATAGTGGGATTGTGGACACCTTTCGATTTAATCCAATAGATAGTTGAGGCCTAAACATCAATTTATTACAAGGAATCGTTTGTTCCACGATCCTCGCATCCGAGTGCTCGAGAACGTCACGTTGCCTCGCCTCACCAATCGCGATAAGGCAGGGTGATCGTTGATGTCAAGGGTGACACCACGCTTCTAATAAGAGTCTGTCGGCATGGATGCGAAGCTCATGCACTCAGCCTGTTCCGTATCAATGGATTCTGAAGTTGGATTTCCAGGTATAAATACAGTTACAGCAGCCACTGCGGGTTGTGCAAATACTCTACACCATGCGCAAAAGTTGGTTCTAGCGCGAGCTATGCACAGACGATTTAACATTTGCATTCGCCCGATTTGCACTGGCATCTACAGCGAGACCGTCAATACGTCTCCCTTGAGTGTGGGGGTCATGTACTTACGCATCACCGCAGGTGCAATTGCTCTCACCGCATCCACCGGCTTGGTTAACAGGGGTGACGATAACCTGGGAAACGAGTAAGTGACGCGTAGAGGGAGGACCAAAACGTTGCGTACAGTTTGCATGTTAAGGGTCTGAAGGTTTACTAGTGATTGGAATTTAAAGGGTGTGGGTGGGTGATTGTTGTCTTCACTCGCTCACCTGCTCAGTTCTTTATAATGCAGCACCACGACAGGGCACCAATGAGAAGCATTCTGAAAATGCCTCACCTGCCAGAGCCTGTCATGTCACTGGTGACGTGCAAATTATTCAATCTCTAGAACCATAAGTCTATAACTGGGTTCTTCAGGTGGGGCGACCCGATGTTTGGGATAGACTGCGCCTTGTTCCGGCATGCCAGTACGGCCAGGCTACTGTACCACGCCGATACTGTATGCGTTCTACATGCCTGAATTCGTGGGGCACCAACACCACATGATTTCGATGTGACCTGAAAAAGTTTTGCGTGCATAGCCTTTGGGCGCCCGGCAACATCAATCGGACTGAAACAATGGCATCTGGCACCGCAGCAAATCATATTATGGAAGATAAACTACGTACACCAAAATCCAATGTTTCATCTGTGGACCTTCCTCT
>JBBPRJ010000194.1:0-13366 GCA_038092975.1 Chalciporus piperatoides | reverse complement strand
TCGTTCAACATGCGCGTCCTCTCTTTCATCCCTGCTTTCCTCTTGGCCGCCGCCAGCTTTGTTGCTGCTGCACCTGTCGCCTCCCCTACCGACACCTCCTGCGTCCCCCACATGGGCGGCAATGGCAACGACGCAGCTCTTCAACCTGTGATCGCCATCATTGCCAACGCGACGGCGAACATCCAGCCGTTGAACACCCAGCTGAGTAAGTTTTTCCATATTTTTTCAATGGCTAGAGATTAAATCTCTCCTGCTTTTTCAGTCAACCTCCAGGGTGACGACTGCACTCCAGATGCTGTCTCTGGCATCGTGATCCAGATCAATGCTGTCGTCTCAACATGTGTTGCTCAATTGCAGGCCACTGCTCAGGTTGACTTGACTGGCCTTGACCTCACGAACCTCTGCGCCACTGTCTACGCTCTCCTCACCGTAAGTGTATAGCTTTCGCGAGGGCGCCGTTGAAATTAATACATCCCTACTCTAGCTTGTCCTTGCCGTTCTTAACACACTGGTCACCGTCGTTATTGCCCTTGGTGCCAACGCAGTCGGTACAATCCAGACTGTCATCTGCAACTTGCTGTAAGTTTTCTCAATTTACCTGCGATATCATCTAATTTTCTCCCAGCAACGCCGTTATCGGCCTTGTTGGCTGCCTCAAGGTGTTCGTCGATGCCTCTCTCTCTGGTGTCCTTGGTCCCGTCATTGTCTTGGTCTGCGGTGTTGTTGACCTGCTCTTGTCCATTGTCGGCGGGCTCAATGTCGTTCTTGGCGCCAACTAAGCTGGCTTCCTTTACCCTAGTGTCCCGATGGTGCATGACGAGCGTTGTAGTGCCGGGTGTCACCTTTAATAGTACCTCCTAATGAGATTTCTGGAGTTTAGAAAACAAGGTGTGATCCTGAGTTGTATTTTCTGATACTTGAGGAAAGGACGCTTGACGATCCACTCGTGGTATGAATGGTGGTATTATAATCTTGAGCAGTCTGCTGATTTGGAGTTCAGGATAGTTGCGTGATGTAGGGTGTGTACTACATGAGACTAGGTGTAGCCATTATGATTTGGCGGTTGCTTCTTCCTTATCCCCTGTATTGTATATATACTGTCAAGTCTCCTCTGCGTTCATCACATCTATATTGTACGTTGACAGTCATCGCGAGACGGACACTTTAGGCCTCAACGGGCACAAACGCACAGAGTGAATAGTTCACCATCATCGTTTGCAAAATTTCATTTGTGTTTGACGTATCCAATGAGTGAACCAAGCGCTATTGTGTACTCTTGTAACCTCCGTGAGGTCAACATTTGCACACCTTTGCTCGTAGAGGTTTCTGAATTCTTTGTACGCAGACAGACGCAACGAGTCTTCAGTAGGATGATATCATATCCAGGAGGGTAATACATATATGGCAGAGACGTTTTTCTTGTTGCGAGGAGAAGGGTCGTGGTAAAATGATTATCCGTCTGGTCATTGGCTGAGGATAGTGCGGACGAATGATTCGTAGTTGATATTGCCATCGCTGGGAAGGACGGGGATTCAGATAAAACCAAGGAAATGAGTTCATGGCATACCCTCCAACCTGTGCGCCCTTCAGCAACTCATCAACCTCTTCGTCCGTCATCTTCTCCCCGAGTTGTGTTAGTACATATCTGAGCTCTCCTACGCCGATGAATCCGTTTCCCTCCTTATCGAACACCTGGAATCCTCGAATGAACTCCTCTACGAGCACGACGCGTCAGCCCTGTAGTTCCATGATCATATCCAGCACGATCCTACCTGGTGTTCCTGCAGGCTTGAAGCCATCGGGTCGATTGAGGATCGTCAAGAAAGTCTTGTAATCCACGTCCCGTGGTGCAGCTGTGATGATATCTGCAACTTCGGCTTGTGTAGGGTTCTGACCGAGTGCACGGATTAGATCGCCCAGGCTTTCTCTGGGAACAGCGCCAGTCCCTTTCTTGTCGAAGAGTGCGAAGGCCTCCTTGTACTCTGCGATATGTTCGGTCGGTCATGAACGCTAGCTGTGAAATGGGGTTGAATGAAGTACCTGCGTTGTCGTTCGACATTGGACCAAGTATTAGGCAAGTTCAAGATGTTTAGTACCAGTTGTCTGCCCGTCACGGTTACGCCACTCAGCACTTGCCAATTACTACCACCCACCACAAGCACATCACAGCAATGGGCTTGGTAGTTACCATGGTTCACAATGCTCCATTCTCAAGACGCACGTATTGAACATCATGCCAATCACTTGCGGGAAATTTCCCAAGCCCGCAGATAGTTGTAAAACTGTGAGTGGGATCATATTCTCAGTATGTATCCAAGCGCCTAGTATGGTCATGCTTCTCGTTCGCTATCAGTGTCTACGACTCTGCGGGACTGCAGCGGAGCAACGCGTGTCTTCCAACGGGGTAGGGGATAGAGAATAACCAAATCCTCGGCTATTTGAAACGCACTTGGCTACGTCCTGAGAGCCCCGTTTTCCCTCTCCTGTCAGTTATTGTTGCCTCGGTGCTTGAAGGTCCACAACGCAGTTCATACCTGCTACTGAGTGCCACTATCATCCCATGGAGCGACCTCTGCAATCCTTGGCCTCGGAGCAATCGGTATCGCGGCTCGCGCGTGACTATCGTCAGGGAACATGTCTCCCAGAATCTGGGTTATCCAGTGGGGCAAGCCATGACGATATGAAGACGAGACTAGAGAAAGTCCTGGCATCTCATGTTCTGCGATCCGGCATGGAAGCTGCTACTGCATTTTCGCGAAAACGTTTGACTATATCGTCGTCCAGAGTCGAGAATAGGGTTCAACGGCCGGTATCCAACTTATCTCCAAAAAGTCTGATAACTGACATCGGGCGATGCAGATTTAGAGAAGCTGCTGCCGATGAGCCCTTATCACGAACGCTTCCCATGTTGTGATTGTAATACGATCCAAGATGCGGTCAGTACCGCGGAGGCAACAAGATTCTACATCGTGACCTTGCCGCTCAGACGATTTGATTGGTAATGGACATGTACCGCCTCTGTCGATCCCCAGACCAACATTCGGAGCTATAGCACCGACGTGAGTCAAATTCGATCCTTGGGATTGCGAGCATTTGCTGACGTGAATGTGCACTAGGCATCCTACCTCACATTGTTTGCCTTACAGGGGCTTTGGTCTCAGGATTGTCATGTCAAATAGCAAGAACGGGATCTCACGTGCCCTGCGCGTCGAATTCTATGGGTCTGGTCAACTGTGAGCGAGAGGTAATCCTTTCCGCGGGTCAGTATCAGTCACCACGAACGTAATCTGAAGTGTAACCTTGATGACAGGCGCTCTCTAAACACCCCAACTCCTGGAATCATCCGGTCAGTGGAGTGAGCTTGGAGTACAAACTCATCTCTCAACATCGTTGCAGGAATTAGAAACCTGAACATTGTTCCGTAAGCTCGGGATACCCCTGAAGAGTGATCTACCTGGGGTCAGAGAGAACTTCCAGCTACAGTAGACCGACCATCTTCAGGAATGACCGATTGCTTACCCTTTCTATAACAGGATCACTTCACATTAACACCGGGAGCAGCACTCTGCATTCACCGTCCCACCATGGACGATCTGTCCTCGGAAACCTTCACCCAAGAACGTCTGTAAGAGTTCATCTGGCAGCACACCATACTCTGTACCTTCGTTTGCATCCCGACATCCACTTATCCCCGCGGACGAGACAAGAACCATGCTTGCGTTATTAGATCAAGCGTTGCAATCTCCCGAGATTAAGAACTCGCCTTACAAGTGGTACGATTTACAGCGAGCGTGGCTTGAAAGCGATGGCGTCGCACAGTTGGAGATTATTCTCTTCCCATGTGCGTTCGCGTCTCATTGTTACAGATGCGACGGGAATTGCTAACGTGACTAGTCTACAGGCGTCGGGTGCACGAAGGACGGAGCAAAGCATTATACGACGTCTGTCTTCCTCCCGTATGCTCGCAGTCGCGGGACAAGCGAGTCATGGATGCCTGACCGTGTGTTCAACTTGATAATCGCGATGTGCAGATGCGCTAGATGCACGCGACGTCGACGTCGATCTTTGATGCGCCCGAAATGGATTCAGCAATGCTCGATTTGCATGGTGACATCGGTACCTCATGGCGTCCACAATGTTCGCAATGCTGACTGCGCATGTGGAGCTGCTCCTGACCTGGTCGGATGATCGGTTACGGGACGGTCTGTAACGTGGGGGAAGTGGGTGGCTGACGGGGGTTTCTCGTGTGTGTTTACATTATAGGGCACTGCGTCGACTCGGATGCTTCCTAGATCGGCGACTGGCGTCGCTGATGGCGAGCTCAAGGTTCGTCGGTATTTGGTGCGTTCTCAAGAGGGTGTTTTTTCTAACGACTGCAGGTATACGGGACAGAGCGTGGTGAGTCAAACGGCTACGTTTGCCTCTTGCAAGAATATTGAGGCGGGCTGATGCCAGTATTTTCCCCATCGTATGTGCAGGAGGGTGATCCTCGAGCTTGACCTGGCAATTTCACCACCCAACACATTTACACAGCACCTCGGAACGGACCCTCGGGCAACGCTCTATGGCCGTCGTGCCCTCTGATATCTGAATTCTGCACACAAACTTGCTCGTCGAACATCATCCGATCTCAGCACCAAACATCCACCAAACTCTAGAGGACGCTTTCTCCGTGCCAGCCGCGAATCCTACCAGTAAAGAGAAAGCAGTCGAGGAGTTCTATGCATTGGTGTACAAAGAGGGCGTGAAACCCGATGAAAAAGTCGATGCTATGTATTCATGTTCTATCCTCGTCTTGCTTGTCGATCAAATTCTCATGTTGCTCAATGCTCGGGCCTCGAGGGCTCATGCTCCGATAACGCCCGTCCAAGTCTCGATGAGGTCGACGACACAGTAGCCGTTGATGGGAATGTATTGGTTCGTGATCATCTTGATCGTTTCTTGGGCGACCATACCGCCGACGAAAGCGGCGGTGTTGGGAAGTTCAGCGGATGGTGCGCGGGCACTGGAAGGGAAGGGAAATGTTAGATCGGGTGGGTGAAGGAGAGGAAAGGTGGCTCACAGCTCCCCGATGGCATCGTCGAGGGCATCGGGAAGGACGACGTGCTCGCCGACAAGGGTTTGCACTCGTTCACGGAGCGCCTCGATAGTCGGAAGCGTTCCTGGGTTGGCCTCCTGAAGAGCAAACAACGCAGACAGAGCAAGGTGCGTTGCTGTTTCCTTGGGATTGGCTACCAAGCCGTCGGCTACCAGTGCACACCCACAAAAATCAGCATGCCATCGATCCACTTCATCCGTCATGCATATACTCACCCAACGCCGCCTTGTCCTCATCAAATGCACCCCACCGTTTTCCCCTCAACACTTGCAACGCGTGGGCATTCTTCACGAATGCATCCACGATCGCATCATCCACAGGTGTCCGCAAGTGGCTCTTGAACGCCTGCTTCTCCTCCTCGGCACGTGTTTTGTAGAGTCGTTGGAGATGAATGTAATTCGCCGTATCGGATTTCATATCCGGAAGCGTGGACGTAAGTGGGAGGGTGTGTGTTTCTGATTGATCGGTGAACTCCTTGAGTGCAGCGAGGAGGTGGAAGAATGGGAACGGGTTTTGATTGAGAGCGTCAGGCGACACGGCAGGATCGTCGAAGAGGGCTGCAATCTCAGATGGAACCTAGCGATGGGTGGGGTGAGCGAGGACGATAGGCGGGGACGGAAGGCAGCTACCTTGGTCTCGGTCCAACAACGGTATGCTTGTGTCTCGGCTTCGTCAAAGTTTTCTTCGTCGGATTTAACTTTCATAGCGAGGATGTTTTTCTTGAATTCTTGCCGCTCGGGGTATGTCTTGGGTGGATCCCCGTCATGCTGGTCGGGGGGCGATCGTGTGAGGGGGGAAACGTGGATGAGGATAGGGGAACATGAAACGTACTGCTTTCTTCCATTCTTCTAGGACACGGACGAGGATGACGATGTATGGGATGTGACCGTGCTCTGTCGGGTCCATCGAGGCGAAGTTGAGGGAGAGTGCGTGATCTCGAAGTGCTGGGAAGGGTTTGTCGATGCGTAGGGAGGGGGCTGTCTCTGAATGACTCTCGATGACTGAAATGTCCAGTTTAGTTATCCACCGGAACGGTGAGTGACTGAATGCTTACTGGTGTGCTCGTGGAATTGGATGAAGAACTCGGCGAGGAAGCCAGCGGAGCGAACGACAATGAGGGGAGGACGCGAAGGATCGTTCCATAGATAAGAGGAGAGTCTCTCGAGGAGTAGATTGTCTAGATTGTGTGCGATAACAACAGTGAACGAGTTGAACCATTCAGGGTCGTTGTCGAGGACGGCGGAGAGTTCTCTGGTGTCGACTTTGCCCTCGACGCTATCGTTGAGCTCGGAGAGTAATCTGACAGCTTCGGATGCTCTGTTGTTTCCGATGCTGTCGAAGCCCTCGAGGAAGAAGTTGTTACCGGCGTCAGCATGAGAGACGGTTTCGTGATCGAGGATGGTGAAGTGACCGATGCCGGGGAGGACGAGATTCTTCAAGATCGATGTGGATGTTGCATGGGCGGAGACGACGAGCAGGCGAGAGGATTCGAGGGCTGTCTGACCTGTTGCTGCCCAGAGACTGGATGAAGGAAGAGTTTAGAGGGGGCCAAGAATGGATTGGGGTAACGCACCGCAACTGACGATCGTATCGACGAGTTTTGTTGTCTGGCTGGGACCTTTTGTTAATTAGCGACCTGCAAGTGTCGAGAGTGATGAACGCACTGTATCGCTGTCGTTGCTGTTTCAATATCTTGCGAGTCTTGGGACATCGTGGTCGAGGTCAAAGTCGCCACTAGTACTAGTACACTACTAGACTACACTACCCGCCCTCCCTTTCACCTTTGACACAATGTCAGACACGCGCCAGTTCGGTGATCTCGCCACGCAGCTCGTCCTCGAATCGCGTCGGTCGACGACGACAGACACCCTGTTCAAATACAACGACTACCTCGTCCGATCCATCATCAAAGAACAACGCGAACTCGATAAGCTCGCCGAGAGCGGTCCTGAAGTCAACCCTGCGATGATCATCTACCAGACCGCGATCGTACGCAACAAACGTTGTCTACTCGCATATCACAAACACCGCATGGATCGTCTACGCGACATGTATTGGACTGTCGGTGGTGCGCTGCCCCACCTGCTCAGCAATGTGGACGTGCGGAGCAAGTTGTCACCTCACGAGGTGGATTTCTTGCGACAGTATAGTGCATCGGTGATGGACTATCGTGCGGGGTTCTCGAACGAGTTGGATATCACAGCTAGCATCACACATCCACCCAAGGATCTGCATGTCTTGGTTCGGGTCGTGAAGGACTGTGGGGTGATCCAGACCGAGCTTGGGTCGATCGACTTTCAGAAGGGACAGAGGTTCATGGTCAGAAGGGCAGACATTGAACATCTCATCGTGCAGGGCTATCTGGAGGAAGTCTAAGCTCGTCCAAGTGAGCCTTGTCTTTCCTGTCGTATACAAAGACTCACGTTTGTGTGGCTTTGTTTATTTCTAAAGCACTCCTCATCTCCTCGACTCATGCAGCCAGCCAAGTACCTTGCGATACAAACAAACATATCTCGTTATTCCGTACTGCGTGCAGCATCATGCTCGTACACGCTGCACAAGCCTGCTAGACGTTATGCAAGCGGACATGCTGCAAGCCTTTCAAGTCATCATCCCCACCCCGCACACCATGTCTCGTTGACCAGTGGTCCCACCCTGCCCATGTTTACTCCAAATAGCCAAGAACCCGAATCGCCGCACGAGATCTCTGATCAGGAGTGGGAAATTCGAACGGGTAGGGTTCGATCCGCGCTTCTTTGCGAGATACTCTGATACGACGCGTAGTCATGTTCTTTGCATCTCCATTACATATGCATACAACACCCTTTCGTTCAACGTGCTTTCATGCGCTCAAGGACGCGCAATCTATGTTCTTCGGCAGACCCTTCCCGACTTTTTCCAGCTTGGTCTCGTGGCGAATATTGATCCTACGGCGGGACCAGACATCGTCGACGTACGACCCACTGAAAGCGAAAACGTTGAGAGCATATATAGTCCAACAATTCGCCTGAGTTATACCCCACCGGTTGCGCTGCCACCTCCTTTTCCGAGAACACTGTCATTGGAAGGTGAGTTTCCAAAGAATGGCATGCGACTCCTCCTAAGGATAAATTAGGTCTTCCATTGTACATGGCATCGTCCGTGTTCATTCGTCACACGATGAAGACACTCTACTCTGACTTGCGCGTCGAATTACGGAAACTGGTCGTACAAACACCGTCGAGTTCGTCGCTACAAGATGGGCCTAGATCCCCTCTGGTGACGGAGGGTGTCTCTAAACGGGAAAAGAGCCTTTTCGTTGGACTGAGCGTGCACGGCACTGCCCGAGTTAGTGGTGGGCTTGGCGAATGGCAAATGTGCGTAGGTTCCGATCTAGGTGTTACAAATGTTACTCATGGGAATGATTCGCAGAGATTCGACGTATACGTTTTCACCGCTGAGTGGGTTGATTCAGCTGCATACGATCGATTCCATACACCCTGCGCCTCATCAAGCTGCGTACGATGCTCTTCGTGCCTCGCTCAGCAACGTGTTTGGGATCGGCGAGCGGGGAGACGTGAGACCGGGACAAGTTGGTGCAGTCGACAGGAAGCGGCATTAGCGTGTTACATAATCACTGAAATGGGCCTATAGATAGTGCAGTTGCGATGGTTTTCTCGTCGTCGTTCTTCTTCTCTTCGTCGTTCAAGCTCATCTCAGAGGTCGACTCGTCTCTCATTTAGCCCACACACTCTCTACAATCTCTATACCACAATGTTCGCCAAAGTGCTCGCTGCCGTCTTCGTTGTCGCCCAATGCAAGTCTAAGCGTATTGCCTCCTTGTTGCTACCCGACTTACGTTCAACCCACAGTCGTGTCCGCTCAACAGTGCACTCGCTCTTACACCGTACAGGACGGTGATATTTGCGATACCATCTCAGCCGCCAATGGTGTCTCCACGTCAGTCCCATCCATTGTCTTGGGGCGAATGATTTTTTACATTCCGTTGCAGTTATCAGCTTGCCGTCGTCAATGGCAACGTCATCAACGAGGAGTGCACCAACTTGGCCCCCGGCTCCAGCATCTGCCTCGGCACGCAGGGCGAGGACTGCACCACCACCTATGTCGTCAAACTAGGCGACGACTGTGACGACATTGCTGCCGCATACGGCTTAAACTCGACCATTCTCTACATGAACAACCCTCAGATCGACAGTGATTGCACCAACATCTACGTGGGCGAGGTCTGTTCTTCTATGTTGTTTCGTCGCAACGACTGGCTGACCTGATTTCTTAGGTTCTTTGCACTTCGAGCACCGTTCAGGTTCCCCCCGTGCCCGCCAGTGGTACCATTCCTGGCACTACTATTCCTCCTACCGCCGTCCCTGCGCTTCCTTGGTGTGAATAAATCAGTCTATCCTCCTCCCTTGACATCCCCAAGCGGACAATAGACTCCGGAGTACCGTCGTTTTTTTTTATTTCTTCATTATCAATCTAGATGATTTTCTTTGCCGTCGCTGTCGATGGTTTTTCTTTCTTGTGCGTATACCCAGTACATATTGGTCACCCATGGACTGGCTACTGTACGCTCATCATCGTATGTTGTTTGTTCGTGATTCTGGTATATTGCGCGTACATACGAGGGAATTTATATGGGTCCTGTGGACGATTTCTTTTTTGCGTATAGCTCGAACGACACAAGAGTAGGAACCTAAGCCTACGGGAGACGAGTATTTGCTAGAACTTGAAGGAGAGTGGTAGTTGATTAGATAACATCCACGTGGCTAGCTTTACCGGAGTTTGTAAAGCAGGAGACTTGGACGCGCGTCCTGTCTTGATCCCTCATCTTATAAGACAACGACACTCTCCACCACTTCTCTCTTTCTTTCTTACCACCACAACATCCCCACAATGGCAGATCCCAGCGGTGCCCCTCCACAACCCGGCCCAAACGACATCTCCACCGCCATCCTCCGTCCAAAGAAATCGTATGTCCTCCCCCTCGCGCACATATGTCCTCCATCTCACGAACATTTCCTCTTCCGATAGTCCCAATCGTCTCATCGTAGACGAGGCGGTTTCTGATGACAACTCGGGTGAGTCTAGCACTCGCTATCTGCTCTGAGAGTGCCTCAATGAAGATCAGTCGCGACCCTTAACCCCGCTACGATGGAGACACTTTCGTTATTCCGAGGTGATACCGTCATCGTGAGGTACAGCTTCTTGATCTCCCTTGCTCCGCGATTCTCATCTTTCTATAGGGGAAAGAAACGCCGCGATACCGTTCTCATTTGCTTGAGCTCGGACGATGTCGAGGAAGGTCGCATCCAGCTCAACAAGGTTGCTCGTAACAACCTGCGCGTCAAACTCGGCGACCTCGTCAATGTGCATCAATGTCTGGACATCAAGTATGGAAAGCGGATACATGTCCTGCCTTTTGACGACTCTGTCGAGGGTCTGAGCGGCAACATCTTTGAGGTGTACCTCAAGCCTTATTTCCTCGAGGGTATGTGTATTGGATGACGGTAACGAAGCGTTGACTCATATCACCACAGCCTACCGACCCGTCCGCAAGGGTGATACTTTCCTCGTACGGGGTGGCATGCGGACGGTTGAATTCAAGGTCGTCGAAACTGATCCCGCCGAATACTGCATCGTGGCTCAAGACACCGTCATCCACACAGGTATGCCCCATCGTCAATATCCAGCAGGATATTGTCTGACAGCCTTTCAGAGGGTGACCCGGTCAAGCGTGAAGATGAGGAAGCAAACCTCAACGATGTCGGTTACGACGACATCGGTGGCTGCCGCAAGCAGATGGCTCAAATTCGTGAACTCGTCGAGTTGCCCCTTCGCCACCCCCAACTCTTCAAATCCATCGGTATTAAGCCACCGCGGGGTATCCTCATGTTCGGTCCTCCGGGTACCGGTAAAACCCTCATGGCTCGTGCGGTGGCCAACGAGACCGGTGCATTCTTCTTCTTGATCAACGGTCCAGAGATCATGAGTAAAATGGCGGGTGAGAGTGAGAGTAATCTACGCAAGGCGTTCGAAGAAGCGGAGAAGAACTCTCCCTCTATCATCTTCATTGACGAAATCGACTCCATTGCTCCTAAGCGTGAAAAGGTACGTCCCGTTAGCCTCTCGATCCGAGTCTTTTGCTCACACTGCAGGTAGACCAACGGAGAGGTCGAGCGTCGTGTCGTGTCTCAACTGCTCACCCTCATGGACGGTCTTAAGGCACGGTCAAACGTCGTCGTCATGGCTGCTACCAACCGACCCAACTCCATTGACCCTGCACTCCGTCGCTTCGGTCGTTTCGACCGTGAAGTTGACATTGGTATTCCAGACCCAACTGGTCGTCTGGAAATCCTCCGAATCCACACCAAGAACATGAAGTTGACCGATGACGTCGACTTGGAACAGGTGAGTGTCGTGACAAGTGTGTTTCTTTGTGTCTCGTCCTGACCTAGTGTAATCACCCAGATTGCAGCGGACACCCATGGTTACGTCGGCTCCGATGTAGCATCCCTTTGCTCTGAAGCCGCCATGCAACAAATTCGTGAGAAGATGGATCTCATCGATCTCGACGAGGACACCATCGACGCTGAAGTTCTCGACTCCCTTGGTGTCACCATGGACAACTTCCGATTTGCTCTCGGCACTTCCAACCCCTCCGCTCTCAGAGAAACCGTCGTCGAGGTGCCAACAGTCACATGGGACGACATTGGTGGTCTCGAAAAGGTCAAACTCGAACTCCAGGAGACCGTACAGTACCCTGTCGACCACCCAGAGAAGTTCCTCAAGTATGGTATGGCGCCATCAAAGGGTGTCCTCTTCTATGGTCCCCCGGGAACTGGTAAAACGTTGCTCGCCAAGGCCATTGCGAATGAGTGCAATGCCAACTTCATCAGTATCAAGGGTCCTGAATTGCTTACCATGTGGTTCGGTGAATCCGAAGCGAATGTCCGCGACGTCTTTGACAAGGCCCGCGCTGCCGCACCTTGTGTCATGTTCTTCGATGAGCTCGACTCCATTGCTAAAGCACGTGGGGGTTCATCGGGTGACGCTGGCGGCGCAAGCGATCGAGTGCTCAATCAGATTTTAACGGAGATGGACGGAATGAACACCAAGAAGAACGTCTTCATCATTGGAGCTACCAACCGTCCCGATCAAATTGACTCGGCATTGCTGCGTCCAGGACGTCTCGACCAATTGATCTACATCCCCCTTCCCGACGAACCATCGAGACTGTCCATTCTCAGGGCTCAGCTCAAGAAATCTCCTGTGGCTCCTGACGTTGATATCCCATTCCTTGCCCGCTCGACACACGGCTTCTCTGGTGCCGACCTTGCAGAAATCTGTCAGCGCGCTGCCAAGCTTGCCATTCGTGAGAGTATCGAGGCTGATATCAGAATGCAGCGGGAGAAGCGGGAGAAGGAGGAAGCTGGAGAGGACGCCGCTATGGATGAGGATGAGGCAGAGGACCCCGTTCCACAGATCACGAAAGATCACTTTGAAGAGGCGATGAAGTACGCCAGACGGTCCGTCTCAGACCAAGATATCAGGAGATACGAGATGTTCTCTCAGGTATGTTTTCCCGATTTTCCTAGTGTACGGCACAGTGGCTGATGGGTTGCTACAGAACCTTCAGCAATCGCGTGGATTCGGCAACAACTTCCGATTCCCCGAGGGCTCTGATCCCACTGGCTCGACCTCGGCGCCGGCTGGAAATTCTGGGTTCCGTGACGAAGCAGAAGATGATCTGTATGCTTAGACGTCGCACTGTTTCCTTGGGCTCCGATTCCAATCCACACTAGCTTACCTTGGAGTCCTGTCTGCCATCATCTCCACTCGACGTAACGCGCTTGTTTTTCTGTAGTAATTTCTGCGTTTTGCAATGAACAATATGTAGAGGATTGATCCCACCATAGTGTACCATTATGTAAGTACTTCAAGGAACTCGTTCACACCGTTTGGACTTTGTCAAGTTGATCAACTTACAAGCACCCGACGTTATACTACCTATCGCTCCCCGTCATGCAAGGTCTTCCCAACTCGCCCCGATATGGGGAGATATTCTCTCGTGCGCCTGTCTACGACCTTATATTCGCTTCCTTGTCACCCCGTGCGCTGTTTCGAACAGCCTGGACTTGCAGAGTTGTCTCCCGCGCCGTCGCTGAATTCAAAATCCGCGCCTTCAACATCAACCGCCATCTCTCTCGGTATTTTACAGACCCCCTCGCCTTCCGCTCTCTCCAAGCCCGCACCAACACCCTCCTGTCCGGT
>JBBPRJ010000193.1:0-13379 GCA_038092975.1 Chalciporus piperatoides | reverse complement strand
CGGTCGAGTGGAGACGATGACGCCAGTAATGAGAGATTGTGGATTAGGCTCGGGTGACTCCCCGCTTGTGAGATAAGGGTCAAACGTTTCACCAATTGCGGCAAGCATCTGCAATGGATTTTGTGGTTCATATATTGGAGAGTGAAAAGAGAGGGAGAGTAAATACCGTGTAAAGCCACATCTTGTCAACACCATTGCGGTTCTTCTCTTTGGGTAATTGTATACTCCACTTGCCACCGTTCTTGTTGGCCTCATCTTCCCATGCTGGGATGATACCCGCCTGTGCAAGACATGATATATCACTTTCAGAGTACTATGCAAAGACGACGCGTACTTTGAAAAGATAATAATTTGCCTTTTGAGGAAGTTGAGAAGGAGGGACGATGTGATTGTACAAACTGTGCGGCGTGAGATTGGCTCATGGGGTGATGGATCGGAGGTGCTCACCCCCAGAACTCCTCCACACTGTCGAAACTAATGACACGTTTGATATCTTCCATCCAGCCTTGTGCTGCCGCTGCACTGGGGGTCTGAGGTACGACGGGTGTCTGAGGGAAAGAGGATATGGGTGTCTGAGGGAGATTGCGACCCTTTGTCGCGGGGGAATCGAACCAGAGTGTCCAGGCGGAGTAGAGGGGGTGCTAACGCGAACGATTAATGGTTTGGATGAACGATCAAGGGCGACATACTTTGACGTTGAAATTTGTGGGATCGCTGAAAACAGTACGGATGCCCTCTGCCTGGGCGTGCATATCTACTTCCTGGATCTCGCCGGGTTCGACGTCGGAGTTGTTTGACTGACTGTTAGGAGGGTTCTCCGAGAGAGCGGTGGTGAGGGTGGCTTTGTTTGCTTGCTGGGACTGTGCGGGGAGTGTTGAGGCCATTGTTTTTGGAGAGTTGTGAACAAGTGTTGGGTCTGTTGTTGATTCGTAGGATGAACGCAATCCTGTTGCTTTTCGGTAACCTGAGACTGTCAAAGTCACTTTGATCGTTCGTTGGTCACTCGATGGAAAAAACCTTCCAAAATTAAATAAGTAATTATTTTTCAAGATTATTATTTTGCCAGTCGGAGTTTACTCGTATCGGCATCTCGGCACCGATACCCATCCTGTCCGATTTCTCCGTCATCCGCTCCTCCTCAGTCAAGTCATGGAGCCATTCAACGCAAAACTCGTCGCTGCGGCGACAGGCTCAGTCCTGACAGCGCTCACAAGTATGTACCGCTATTCACCCTCGGGTCATCCTCACCATGTCCCATAGTGACCCCGTTTGACGTCGTCAAGACCCGTCTCCAAACCCAGCCTAGAGAACCCCTGCTCTCGCGTGCAGCACCTAGCAAATGCTGCCAGCCATCACACATTCCGTGTGTGCGAAATATGTCTTATCTTGCGCGCCCTTTTGCCCCGGAAGAGGTGGTATGTGTCTATCACCATGGCGTACTGAGGAAGGAGCGAGTGAATGGTTTCTTGGATGCCGTCCGACACGTCGTGAAGGCGGAAGGAGTAAGAGGCCTATGGAAAGGTACCGGAACAACACTGTGAGTTCTCTGTTTCAGCGCAAACATTTAAGCCCATATTTTTCGGCAGACTCATAGGCGTCCCCTCATCTACTATGTACATGCTCACATATGATCATCTTCTACGAAATGTCTTGCCCCCCTTGATACCCTCTCCCACATTGGTTCCCCTATTTGCTGGCATCGCTGCTCGGACGCTTTTGACTTCCTTCCTCTCTCCTCTCGAGCTCGTACGCACCAATCTTCAGTCCACACCAATATCACCCGACCGGCCACATACCCTCTCTTCTGTACTCAGATCATTACGCACAGTTGTTCATCAGCAAGGAATTGGCTTTCTTTGGCGCGGACTCGGACCCACATTATGGCGCGACGTCCCCTTCAGTGGTATCTATTGGGCAGGCTACGAAGGCTGGAAGCAATATTTTGAGTCCCGTGGCAAGACTGGAGCTTATGTTGCATTTGCGAGCGGCGCCATCAGTGGGACGACCGCGTCCCTAATCACATCGCCTTTCGACGTTTTGAAGACGAGACGGCAGGCGTTGCTCATGTCGGGAACTGTCCCTTCAAGCGCAACGGCCACGATACCTCTTTGTTTACGAATAATGCGGACTGAAGGCATCAGTGCCTTGTACGCTGGCATACTGCCACGGACAGCCAAGATTGCCCCTGCTTGTGGTATCATGATTGCATGCTTCGAGGTATGTCACTCTCCCCTTCGACCATGCCGATACTGACTCTCATCAGGGCGTCGGCAAGTTTTTGGCAAAGAAAGAGTGATCGGCCGGTCCATCATCTTCATCACCACTCACCTTAGACTACGTATATTACAACGCGACACACATTAATCGCGCATACACTTGGATATTGTAGATATCATGTCAAAAAAACGGTATTACTACAGTCCACTCATGAAGATCTCGAGAAGGTGGATTAACCGAGCCGATTCAACTGTTTCTTCGCACTCGAGAGTTTATTCCCTACCCGGTCCACTTCGTTGTCTAGATCATCCAACATCTCGTTCTGTGTGACAAGCTCGGCATTGATGGCTTCTCCGAGATGCCGTTGACGTTGGAGGATCGAAGTCAACTGGGTTAATTGAGTGTCTTGCTGTTCCAGCTGCACCTTTTGCAGCTGATGAAGACCGTGATCATCCAACGGACGTGTAACTTCCGTTTCTTGAGGTTTCTTCAATGCCGCACCAAAGACACGTGTGACCGGTTTAGCGCTGCCCAGGAGTGCAGCACGGTCGGATTCGGGAGCTTCTGCGACGTTCGTGAAGCCTGTCGTTGGTGGAGGCGACGCGCCTCCCACTCGAGACACCTGACGAGCAACCGTGACCATCTTCCCCAACTTCTCGCAATCGTCCTGCAGGCGTGCCACCATATCCGTCCGCCGCTGCAATTCGCCCTCTGCCATGCCCAACATTCCAAGTTCCTGCAGCCCCTCCGTCAACGTACGCACGCGAGACAAAATCTCAGCAAGCCTCCTCTTCGCCTGAACGTTTGCAGTGTGAGACGCATTAATGTCCCCGCGATCCGACAACGTGTCTCGTCTGTTGATGTCTGCCCGAACATCGCGGATGCGAGACTGTAGTTCGAGATGTTCGTCGAGCCACGAGGCAGATGAGAACTTGGTCTTGCTACTGCTCTCGGGTGCGGCGCCTTGCTTGCCCACGGGTACACCGAGGAAATCACGGAAGGCATAACTGTCTCGCCACATTCCCTCCTTGGCACTGAGAATGGCACGAAGGTAGGTCTCCAGGCCTGCCCTACGCTGCTCGACGAAAGCATTCCGGTCCTTGAAGACAGAAAAGGCATTTTTGGGAGGGAGAGCAGCGGGCGGTTGGGAACCAGTGGATTTCGTGAGCTCAGTATGAAGCTCGACGAATTCGGAGTAGCGGTGCCACATCAGCCATGAGCGGACGTGAGCTTGTATTTCTATACGGTAGACGACATGGGGCTTGGGAGTTGGTCGCTGTTCGTGACCGGGGATATAGATAGCTTGAATGGCGGTCATCGTGGTGTGGAGGCAAGTCGCGTGCGTGCGTGCGGGTTTGCCACAATGAAGAAGCCTCGTGCATTCAGAAGTTGCACACAAATTCTATGTCTACAATGATCTACAACAAGGAGTGCGACCGACTCGGAGCATCATACAACCAATACAAGTAAAAGGAGCAACAAGAGAACCTCAACGCAGATCATGGAGGAACTTCGAGCGATGACGGCCTATCTCTGGTCGTGGACGGCTCCTCATGCGCCTCGTGTGCCTCTCCGCTCGCAACCTGACCAATGACATATCGCAGAACATCGCTGAGAGTAATAATCCCGAGCAATCGACCCTTTTTGCCACCCTTCTTCTCTTCCTCCTACAAATTTCGATGAGAGGCCATCAATGTAACCAAGCGACCGCACTCACCTCCCCTTCGACGACCACAAGCCGATGGACACGACGCTTCTTGATGAGCTGAAGTAATGTTCCGAGGGAGTCGCCAGCTGTGCATATAACCACTCCTGGAAAGTCTGGGGAACGCTGATTAAGAGCCTCTGATATCGTCAAGTCGAGGGCTTGGTATGCTCCGAGTCGCACGAGCGTCTGGTGAAGAACGAGAAATCAGATGGGAACCTTGGCACTATCCGTGATACGTACGATGACGTCTACTGTTTCATATAGATTGACGACCACGCCATCTTCGTCGATGATTGGTACGGCGGATACCGCACGTTCGGAGAAGACATGAACTACGTCAAAAACGGGTGTGTTGAGTGTTGCGGTAGCTATCGGCCAGTAGGGATCGGTGCCTGCTTCTGGAGGAGGATTCTTGCAAACGTATGTCCCGATGTTGAGTTTGCGGAGAGAAAGCTGGAGTTGTTGTATCTCTCTGGTGCACTGATAGAAGATGAGTGGCAACCAACAAAATGAACGGAATTGGGGTGAATACATTTATAGAGATGAACTTGAGGAGGCGGTATTGTGTCAGTACGGATACGATGACTTCATGGCCGGTTTCAGTGTCGTAATCGAGGAGAGGAAGGCGGCGTGCGTGTGTTTGGATGAGTACTTTGGAAGCGTCAAAGAGAGAGCTATTGGGGTGCTCCCTAAGCATCGGGGGAGTTGGCACACCGAGGCTTCTTTCGATGTCTGGTACCGGAGTGTTGGAAAGCGACTGATTGAAAGATTGAGAGAACTGACCTCGCAACAATTCCAACCTGAACGTTTCGACATCTGCAGCAGCAGCTTCGTAGTTGAGATTATCGTAATAGTACTGGATTAGGTGGATGATATCTAGGACAGTGAGCATGCCAGCGAATTTTGACTTTTCGCTGTTCCATAGTGGGGCGGAGACGACACCTAGACGAGCATGGTTGATGGCAAACATCGATGGTTGGATAAGGACACACCATTGAGGAGAAGACATTGGAGGGCCTTCTTGACGTTAAGCTTTGTGTCTAGCACGATGAGCCTGAAGCTGACAGGGAAAGCGTCGTAGCAGGTGCGTCCTTTGAGGACATTGCGGATTGCATGTAGAGCGGCATCGTGAGCTTCCTGGGACTGAGTTGGGGGAAGATGTGATCCAGCTCTTGCTCTGCGTGTAGAAGTCTTTCGCTTTGGAGTCCTTGGGGACTGAGAGGGAGAGAGCGTCGTGTTCATCGTCGGGGGACGGTCAATCTCAATTCTATTCACACAAGAGTATCATGCCAATGACAACCACTCAAAGGGGGGTCACACATATCCGATCAGAGGGGGGTTATACATCTATATATGGTAATAGGGAGTTATGATTTCGACTGCTGGTTGTTGGGCTTCCGCTCGTCCTCGTCTCGTTGCGTGTACTTCAGTCTATTAGCTGTTCGTCCCCTTCCCTCGTCCCCTCCCCGCCACCTTCATGGCCCACTCGGCCAACGACGTCATCCTCGACGCCCACCCAAATGCCCACTCCTCCGATGGCCTCGCCAGACTCGCCATCCAGACCTTTAATGACTTGTTTGCTGACCAACTTCCAGACTCCCCCTTCCTGAACTCACCCCCTGATTACCCAGAACAACCTCAACCTCCAGACACTCTCCTCTTCATCCTACCTCTCCTTATCGTCCTCTCCACTTTCCTTTTCGTACTACTCCTCTTCCTAGTATGTGTCATCTTCATTCGCAGGCGTCGCGGTATCGTCCTCAGAGATACCGATGGCCCTATCGACATGAGTCGTGAGGAGCTTTTTGAAAGCGATGGCGGTTTTGAAATCATCGAATCTCGCTGGCTCGAGAGTGTTTCAGACCTTGTTCGTAGGTCCTATCTAAGAGCCAGAGGTCTGTCTCCTTCCTTCTTTTCTTGTACACGTACAGTCCTAATACATCTCCTCTCGTCTCCTTCACCTCTAGATTATCAACTACAATATCAACCAAATTCTGAACCAACAGATATCACGTTATCGCAGTTCCTTTCCATCCAGGAAAAAGGCGTTTCCGCTTGGTGCTTCGAACCCGACTATGAAACCATCAACTCTCTTATCGTTCACGCTCGCACAGAAATTACGTTCCTTCCCGATCCTGCATCAGCGTCCTGTGTCCAGTCCAATCTCCCTCTCCCGAAATTAAATGAGGTGTACTACTGGGAAGTCAAGATGTTCGATCTCCCAGAGACAACGACTGTCGCCATTGGGCTGGCCACGAAACCGTATCCTCCATTCCGTCTACCCGGTTTCAGTCGTTATTCCATCGCATATCATTCCGACGGAGATAAATGCTACAACTACCCGTTCACTGCGACTTCCTTTGGTCCCATTCTGAAAGAGGGCGATGTAGTTGGTATCGGCTATCGACCGCGCACAGGCACAGTCTTCTTCACACGCAATGGCCGCAAGTTGGAGGACGCATTCGTCGGCCTTAGCCGCTATAATCTCTTTCCCACGATCGGCGCCGATGGGCCTTGCAGCGTCCATGTCAATCTCGGACAGTCGGGCTTTGTCTTTATTGAGGCCAATGTTAAGAAATGGGGCTTGGCACCCAGTGTAGGAACACTGGCACCTCCTCCAGCTTATGGGAGCGAGAGGGGTAGTATATTACTAGACGTTGGAGGGGGCATACGACCTAGTGGTGCTCCTACCCCGCAAGGCACACCAGGAGCGTCATCTCCCCCTACAGCATCCCGTCGTTCCCACCGTCACCGACGACCAAAGAACAGATCATCCACTACCCCCTCTGCGTCCTCGCCTCTCAGAAGTACCCCATTATCCTCCCACCCCCAAGAATCTCCAACACCACCGTCAATCACTCCCATAAACGAAGAGCCAGACGAGAATAGTGCTGGCCCGTCCAGTGAGCACGGATACATGTCCCCGACTGATTTACCTTTCCACACGCCTCCTAATCATAATCTTCCGCTCTCACCGACTGAAGGTGATGATAGTCAGGAAGAAGAGTTTTCGTCGTCGTCCTCGCGTTCACAATCGCCCGTGAGCGACAGTGCCGCAGGTGCGAGCAGCCTCTTTAGTGTCCCTCGGCTACGTCAGGGATCGTTCACTCACTTCCTGGCCGCGGTGCAACATCCAGGTTCAGATGCCACCCTTCAAGTACATCCACCACCAGATTCACCCCACACTCCGAATCCTCCCACGCCTAATCAACGTGACATTCATCTGCAGGCCTTGTCATCGTCAGTTCCGCATGAAGCAGGGGATGCGTTGCACCCCGCTTTTATGAGGCGAGACCCACCAGCGTATTCCCCTTTGGATGCGTACACCTACTCAGAAGGTGTTCATATCGACCTGCCCGCGGAGGTTATTTCCGCAGCCTTGGAGGGGGGTTCCTTGCCTGCTAGTGTGATCGGCCAGGGGTCGACCTCGCGTTCTGAAAGACGTCGAGCGAGGAGAGAGAGACGATAACACGAGGGGATGCGGAGCTCTTTGAATGGGGTTCGTACTGCCCCTCCTCGTCGCGTGCCTTCTTGCTTATCTCTGGCTTCAGTTTGTCGCGCTTTGTAACTGCTATTCAAGAGATGTCGATGATGCCGGATGTGCTCTTCATTTACCTTCATCCCTCATCGTAAATTTATGTACAATGGACCCTTTCAGCTTCACTTTAAGCACATAATTCGGATTACGCAAGGAAACTCTACTCAGTGGAAGCAAACAATATCCGGTGTATCCTGTAAACCTAGCTTGACTATCAGCACATTGATGTGCTGATGCATGTGTCAAGGGGAGTATGTCTTCTCGCAAACCTTCTATTGAGGTGGTCCGTGTGGTGTACAAGCCAGAGAATTCATCAAGGTTCCAAACGCTTCGGGTCTCTAGGGAAAAGCGACGCTCGCCTGATGTTGTTGAGCTTCAGGAACAACATCAGCACTCGCTCAAGACCGATTCCTCCTCCACCGTGTGGAGGACAACCAATGCGGAAGCCGTCGATGTATCCCTTCATACTTTCGGGGTCAACACCTTTGGCACGCATCTGCTGAGAGAGGAACTCGGGATCATGGATACGCTGTGCGCCGGATAGAATTTCTTCGCCTCGCATGAAGAAATCATATGAGTTGGAAAGAGTCTGAGGGACAGTCGGTCAGAGGTAGCGCATAGGTCCACGGTTACTTACGGGGTCTTCTGGGTCAGGCATGGTGTAGAATGGACGGAGGGCGAGGGGAAATTTGTCGACGATGAAGTAGTCAGTATCGTACTTGGCTTTCACGAGGCGACCGAGTCTTTTCTCGTTCTCGGTGCTATGAGACGGTGAGTAGACGAGATCGAACCATCCTCGCAGACTCACTTGATATCATCCAAGATTTCTCGGTCGACACCATCCTCGACGAGGAGATCGACAGCTTCTTTGAATGTGAGGACCAAAGTTCCCTCCGGACCCTCTCTCCACTTGAACTCTTCCGCCTCAAACTGTCTTCCCACAACGTCAATTTCCTTGGCATACTGTTCCTTGAGACCGCGGAATATTGCCTTGAACATGCCGTCAAGAAGGTCACGGACTTCGTGATAGTGTTCCTCGATCGCCATTTCGAGATCCAACCCGACAAATTCCGTGAGGTGTCGGTGAGTGTTGGAATCTTCGGCGCGGAAGACAGGGGCAATCTCGTACACCCTCTCAAAATCAGCCGCGATCGCCATCTGCTTCGCCAACTGGGGTGATTGTGCAAGGAACGCGTTGCCTGATGCTAACGTCAATGGAGTGTATCCGATAAATTTTCATGCGCAAACCTTTGAAGTAGTCCACCTTGAAGACAGATGCCCCAGATTCAGTAGCGGCACCCTGGAGCTTGGGACTGTGTATCTCAATGAAACCGTTGGCATTCAAGTATGAACGGAACAAATCGCCGATGGCGTGCTGAAGCTTGAAGATCGCTTGATTGGTTACTGTCTATATGGATGTCAGAATACATAGGATATGGGATACACGGGTCACTTACACGCAGATCGAAGACACGGTTGTTCAATCGGGTGTCCAGTAAAACTCTGTTGAACTGCCCCTCGACCTCTGGGGCCGTTTCCGATCGGCTGGCATCTTCCAGTGAGAATGGAAGTAAACCCTCGACACCTGCCAAGAGCCATAACTGGTTTTTTCGAATGAACTTTATTGTGTTCGAGTCATCATAACGAATTGCGCACCTCGGTGATGTGAATCTCGATATCATCGACCGTGGCGCTTTTTATGAGCTCTGGGCTCTTCTTCACAAGACCCTCCACGAGAACGATGCTCTCGACTGCCAATGAACCAGCCCACTTCACCATTTGTTTGCTAATCTGGCCTTCCGTAACTGACATCAATGATTGGACAGTATTTGTGCGTTGGCGTAAATTGAGGAAGACCATCTTGTTACCCTGAAGCCGCGACGTCTGGATGCGAGCTCTGAGGAAGACTTTCTCGCCATCGTTCCGCGGGGTCAATGTTGAGATGTCAGTCCGTTTACGACCGGAGCGCGATTGAGATTGATGCAGAGGCAGGTTGCCGTATTTTCCAGCGGCATAGTCCTAAGGTGGGGGTAAAGGGAAACTCATTGGAATGGGAATAAAGAAAAACCTCTTCCGCCGCCGCTCGAGATTGTTCCAGCTCCTTCGCCTTGGCAGCCTTTTCGGCTTTCTTCTTTGCTTTCTCTGCTTCCTTGGCAGCCTTTTTCAATGCGCTTTTCGTAGGGCCCTCGGCATCAGGCCTTGCTACCAATTTCAGAGGAAATATAGACTAAAGTGATTGACACTCACATTTCTGCGCTGCCATCGGCGGGCGCTCTAGGGTGACTGATGGTCAATAGATATGGTCATTGGGGGAAAATTACACACCCTTGTTGTGTTATATCGAGGGCTTTTTCTGCCTGCGGGTTGACGTCCTCGACGGTCATGGTGGTATGAATCCAAGATTATTACTAGGAGGTCGAGTCAATGGGTCAGGATCATTCAATCTTATCTGTATATCTAACCCTAATACAGGGTTAGGGTTATAAATCTGGAAACCACTCGGGCCGTCACGGAGCCGCGACGTGAGACGGTGGGTTGAACGGTGTGAGATACGAGTTCATCCTGCATTGATCGCGTTCGTGGCTCAGTGTACTCGATGTCCAGTGTTAGACAGTCTGTACTCGTTTGGGAGCGGATGGACTCGACGACGCGCAGCCTGGTCGGGCAATGCCGGGTTCACTGCATCCGCCGAGACTCGGCATGTTCTCCACATCAAAAGGTGTCTCCGCACTGTCACTCTCTTTTCCCCCACACATAATGCTGGCCATAAACGCTGCTCGTCGCGCTCCCACTGTCCTTCGTGCAGCTCCTCTTTCTACCTGGTCTGCAGTTCCTGCTGGCCCTCCTGACCCAATTCTCGGTACGTACATCCGTGCCTGCAATTTGACGTACTTGCTCATTTTCTCCTAGGTATCACGGAGGCTTTCAAGGCTGACAAGGACCCCCGCAAAATTAACCTGGGCGTTGGTGCTTACAGGGACGAAAATGGGAAGCCCTACGTCTTGAATGCAGTCAAGAAGGTGGGTTTCCTCCGTCATGAAAACACGAATTTGTGACGGTCGAGTGACGCGACGTGTCATAGGCCGAGGAGAAGATGGCCCTTGCGAAACTCGACAAGGAGTACCTTCCTATCACCGGTCTTGCTACCTTTACCCAAAACGCTGCCAAGCTTGCTTACGGCGCTGACAGCCAACCACTGAAGAACAACGCTGTGAGTGACATCAAATTGAGGCCGTATGCCGCAATGTTCTGCTTCTGACACGACGTATAGATCGCAGTAACCCAAACCATCTCCGGAACCGGAGCTCTCAGGATTGGTGGTGCTTTCATGGCTAGGCATTACCCTGGCGCTAAAATCATTTATCTCCCCACTCCTACCTGGGGTAACCATATACCCTTGTTTAAGGACTCTGGTTTGGAAGTCCGCTCGTACAGATACTTCGACAAGAAGACTGTCGGACTTGATTTCAACGGACTCAAGGAGGACCTACAGGTTCGTGCAAGTTTCATATACGTCTTCTTCTCGACTTACATCACCATAGAACGCTCCTCAAGGTGCCATTGTACTCTTGCACGCCTGTGCTCACAACCCCACTGGCGTTGATCCCACTCAGGAACAATGGAAGCAACTCTCCGATCTGATTGCAGAAAAGAAGCTCTTCCCCTTCTTTGACATGGCATACCAGGGCTTTGCTTCTGGCTCGACCACGCGGGACGCCTTCGCTGTGCGCCACTTTGTCTCCCAGGGACATGACATTGCGCTTTGCCAGTCCTTTGCCAAGAACATGGGCCTTTACGGCGAACGTGTCGGTGCTTTCTCGCTTGTCACCGCGAACGAAGAAGAGAAGAAACGCGTCGACAGTCAGCTGAAGATTGTCGTTCGCCCCATGTACTCTAACCCACCACTCCACGGTGCCCACATCGCCAACACCATTCTATCAGACCCCCAACTCTATCAAGAGTGGGAAAGCGAAGTTAAGGGCATGGCTGACCGTATCATTAACATGCGAGAAAGGCTGTACGAGCTCTTGACCAACGAACTCAAGACTCCTGGTGAATGGGGACACGTTAAGAGCCAGATTGGCATGTTCAGGTCGGAACGTTTTTAACCAATCGTTTGTTGCCATCCTGACATGATACGCTCACAGTTTCACTGGGCTCCAGACGGCGCAATGCAAAACTCTTGCTGAGAAAGCACACGTTTACATGACAATGGATGGCCGTATTTCGATGGCTGGACTGAACAGCAACAATGTTGAATACTTTGCACAGAGCGTTGATGCAGCAGTTAGAGGGAAATTGTAGAGTGCCAATACCGCATAGAGCTGATAACACCTTTGGATATTTCCATACTAATCTTGATGGGATTCTTCGTTGGCTCAGGAAACGGTGATTCTCGATCTGAATATAAAGGTAAACGGCGTCGCGAGGTCTGTGGATTCGACTTTCTTCTCTGCTCCTTTCCGCTGGGTCGTGCCCTTGCTATTCCATTGAATTCCATTTCAATGCCAACTCCGTGCACGCCAAAGCCGGGGCGGTTTCCTGGTGCTTGGCCGGAACCTCCATCTGTATGTTCTTCTCGTGTTCACTCTGTCGTGTGCTCATCACATTAGCCCGAAGCGTCTACGATAAATGTAAGCCCTTTCCAAACCTTCCTCTACGCCGAACTCATCAGGCCCCATGTGCTGCGGACCTAGTTCTGCGATTCCCCATACTCATCCGTGATCCAGGCGATGGATTCCCCAGCATCTGCGAACGACTTGCTCGAAGAGCCTCGCAGACCTTCCTCCCCTATGGACCCTTCCCGCAGCGGTTCTGCAACTCAGTCCGCCAGGAAGGCCCCCCCACTGCGGATCATCATCCCCCCAACAGAATATTGCCCCTTCAGCACCGACCTCACGCTTCCCATCACGCCGCTGTCCCTTTCAACGCCGCTGTCGTCGTCTTGCTTCACGTTTAGCGACACGCAAGAAATCCCAGTTCAGGGCGTGTCTGTCCCGCCAACACCAGGTCTCATCCTCTCGCCATGTTCACAAGAGACGGCCGTCACAACTTTCCCCTCGCCAACATCCAGCCAATTCTTGTTAATGCCCCCTACTCCCCAGGCTTTAAGCGTCGGGAACGAAGCAGCAATCAGTGCATCACCCCTCGCCACACCTGCCGCTATGGATGATCCGGTGTTATGTGAATCCAATGTAAACAAAACTATGGATCCTCGTCCCTGGGAGCTCTCTTCGTCCACCTGGCTCAGCGACCTCGGAGGTCACACGGAGACAGACCGCATATTTCGACAGAACCTCCTTGAAATCGCTTCGGTTGATACCCATAGCAGTCCTTCATCCACACCCGCGCTGAGCCCCGGCGCAGCATTTCCCTCCTCAGAAATCTCCTCTGCCTTGGCAAACAACTTACCAAATCCCCTGGTCAGGTCACTGGCATTGTCACCTCCCTCTCTGTCCTTTTATCCCACCTCCATGTCCTCTCCACTCTCCGCACGCCTAGCTTTGATGCCTACAGGAACGGATACCTTCCCCTCCACCTTTGATAGCTTGGAGGCATGGCGTGAGGGAGTAATGCCTGGGGCTCCTCGGTTTGAAGAGCCTTGTTCAATGGCCCATGAAGAGGTGCAAAGTCCTGCTTCGCCTGGAGCGAGGTTGGCGGAGCTTGTTCCGGAGACCATTCATTCCTCCCATCACCCTCTTTCCCGCGCCCCGCGACTCTCAAAGTCCCACAGCTTCATAAAGCGTGCCAAAAAGTTTGGCGGACGTGTCAAGCAGTTCGTCTCACGACAAACCACGAACAAGCATCGTGGTGGCATGGATAGGGATGTCAGTTTCAGGATTGTCACAAGCCAGGATAGCGATAATGGGAGCGTCATACTGATCAGTGCTCCTCCCCCGCCATACAACATTCGTC
>JBBPRJ010000192.1:0-13440 GCA_038092975.1 Chalciporus piperatoides | reverse complement strand
GACATTCGCGAGCGAGAAGAACGCATGGATCCCCACGAAATCTGACTACATGGTCTGTCAGGCTTGACATCACTTGACTTTGGAAAGAAAACTCACCTTGACATGATCATATTGTACGAAGATCGGCAAGGGATTACCGTCATGCGTGATGTGTTTTTCAAGGTCAGATGATAGGGCTCTTGCAGTTGTCCGACCCTTTCCTGCTTCTTGCACACTTTCAACAGGGATCCAAGATATGCTCTTCACATTAGGAACCGGGAACGAAGTCAAGATCTCCTTCGGGATCGGTAGTTCATGTTCTGCCTTCGCAGATTCAAGCTCTTGCTCTGCCTTGGCCAGACCTTCAGGGCCAAGCTTCTCGACTTGTGCGGCCAGACGAGCCTTTTCGTCGCTTTCTAACTTCTCCGCAAGACTCGCAGAGGGCTTCCCAACAACAACGATGTACGGTTGATCAACAAAATACCTTACAATCTTGGTCAGTATTATACCTGTATGAGATCAGTGCCACTTACTTCGTCAAAAGTTTGATCCATTGCGAGTTGGACCAGGTCCGGAGAACATTGTAGTATTTGATCTCGTCCAAAGCACCATGCAGATCAGAACCATCGGGAGCCCCGTATAAGAAATCTGTAATTATCGTCCCCGAGAACGTATCCCCTTTGGCAGACTCGAGTTTGCTCCGCAACTATGGTGGTTGAATCAGAAAAAATGATAAATTCCCCGTCATGAAAAATGAAATGCCATACTTGACGCTCATCCCGGTTAATGACCATCGACATGCGAGTCATGTCAATTCCCTCGGCAGCAATGCGACGGAAGCTAGTAGAAAGCTTCTCGTCAAATGTGTCCAAGAATTCCACAGGAACAGAGCCAATGTAAACAGGTAAGTCAACCATCGTGGCGCGAGTATCTTCGCTAAAGTAAACATAAGAGCTACAAACACGTGAGTACATAAGGCAGACTGAGGATGCAATCATACCAGAGTGGAGACTCAATTTCGACGTATTCCTTGTTGAGGGGAGCCACTGGTGACGATGTCAGGTATGTAGATAATATATCCAAGGCCTAGAAAACGCATGAAGCAGTGTAGTTACAATATCAAGAAATAAAACAGACCTTCCGTTCCAAGAAGGCTGTCGGAGGCGGGCCATTATAAGTAATCATCAGTTCTCCTTGGCTTTCATCCTTCTCTGGAAACTCGACGGATTTTTTGACAGTCTCTGTGATGCGTTCACGCTTGGCGCTGGATGTTTCCACAAATGGTCGTTTCCAGCCTGCGGGGCGCGACCCTTGGTTCTGGCCATGGCCAATTATGCTGGGCTCGACTTTCTCTTGAATGACAGAAAGAAGAGATTGGGTTCCACTTGAGAGCTTTCCAGTGACTATCAAGGACAGGTTATGAGGGACATAATACGTGCTATGATATTGTTGGACTGCAAGGCATGTGTAAGTCGGTGCAAGGAGGTGGACAAAATGCTTACTTTGTTCCACGGTGAGAACTCGTAGGGCTTCCATAAGACCCCCGGTTTCACTACGGTAAGCGCTACCTGGAGGGTACAAAAGGCGTTGCGACCTAAAATAAAAGTTAGCAAGAAGTGAAACCAACGGACCAAATGTTACTGACCGGAGAGCCATTAGGTCGCCAGACGTGTTCTCGCGCCCTTGCATTTCGCTGTACACAACGCCAGCATCTTCGCCCTTGGCATTGATATGATGAACCTACAAACTGTTGAATGAAGTCTTCCCAAAACGAGAAAGCATGTACCTCAGTCACAAAAGCAGCCTTGGACATCGTCGGATACAATATGTGATCTAGATATATCGGCAAGAGCTGGAGGAAGCCTTGCTCTCCCGCAGTTGAGGCGGTATACGCTACGCAAAAATGTAAGCTGGCGTGAGACGTAGGAAAGTGGCGCTTGCCTGTATGGTCATTATCAGTCCAAGCATTTGTGCCATTAGAGAATCCGCGATTAGCGAGATGGTCTATGATGCCTTTATAAGGGTACTTTTCCGAGCCCATGAAGACGAGGCTGACGGATCAACTTCAGAAAGATAGATGTTGGAAGCATGTTGAGAGACCCACTGTTCCAGAGTGTGAGGGCAACCGCTGTCATTAAAGACTAGTAAAATGAGCTGGGAGATCAGGTTGTCAAGAGTGGGGCTTACTTTCAGTACCAACAACAAAATATCCATTGACAAGCGGAGCTAAAATGGTGGTTAAAACTGCGAGGAGAATATACTGAGCAATATCTACCCTCATAATCGAGATGGACGAGGGTCAAGCCTGTGACACGGCTCTGCCATTTTGACACGACAACATCGGTGTAGTCCAATTTAACACGGCGGACAAGGTCAAAATTTCCAAAAGATGTGAAGGAGTCCTCCGGGATCGCTGAATGATCCAGCTGAGTGGCCATGGAAGGCAGAGACCGCGTAATTGGGAAGTTGGGCTGATGGGAAAGGAAGGCTTGAGCGAGGGGAGAAGCAAACAGACGTGACGGCTTAAGTGTGCGTGTACGGCGAAGGGCGGTCGTCGAAAGGAAACCGGTCGAGAGCAACCTGAACATCGGCCAACCCAACGCGTGGTGGGTAAAGGAATGTGAACGAGTATAGTAGTGATTACGTCAGCTCAGTGTAGCAATACTAGCGATTGTACTTGGAAACTTAAGTACTAGTCCTCGACGACACTTAAAATTTAGTACTGCCAGTCATGAAACGTTCCAGTTATGAGCATACCCCAGAACAAATCGCTCAGGCAGAGGCAAAGCGCTTGAAACGTCTGGAAAAGAAGCAAAAGCAACAACAAGAGGCTCAGGCTAAGCCGGAACAGCCGTCCAACTTATCTCCCATCCTCTCGAGACCATGGATATCACTCGCGGAATCGAACCAGCATCACAGCCAGGCCATTAAGGTCATGTCATGGAATGTCCGTACACTTTATACATTCCTCTACGAACTATTCACGACATATCCATCTAGCTACTTGCTCAGTGTCTCGTCCGTAAGTCGGGTTAAGATGTGTCGTGCCAATCCCGATCCCGACGTCTCACAGGATCGGAACTCTTCCCAACAAGTGGAAAGGCCCGCAAAGCGGGTGACAGGGAACCGATGCTACACGCTGAGATACTCTCACATGACGCGGATATCCTTTGTATGCAGGTCTGTACTCGGCACAGACGCTCATGGGCCACGACCTGATGAATCGCAGGAGGTCGACAGGTTGGAAAAGCTCCTTCCTATGCTCCACTCCGCCGGATACGCTCACTCCTACGCGTCCGGCCCAGATAAACCCCATGGATGCCTGATTGCATACAAATATAACATCTTCCAGAATGTTCATCAAACAACGATCGAGCATGATAAGCAGGGAGTGCGAAACGACCCAGAATTGAGTTCATTGGCGCGTATCGGGTCGAGCCATCAAACGAAGAATATTGCACACATCGTGGCACTTCAGAATCTGGTTCCTAACTCAGATCTCAAGGGATACATTATCGCAACTACTCATCTATTTTGGCATCCCGCGTTCGTGCGCAAGTTTCCATCTTCACTATGACCACTAAAGTTTGATGACTAGATACACGTACGAACGAGCGAGGCAAGCCATCCCCTCGTATATGCATTCATTCACACCTGATATCCGAACACAGGCAAGCCGGGCTGCTGTTGCGTGAAGTCGTCGCATTCCGGGAGTCCAGAGGACTGCATGACTGGCCCTGTCTTATCGCGGGAGGTAAGGACTTTACATCCCGCCAATCCACTCCCTAACCCAAACGGCGAGCAGACTTCAATTTCCCCCCTGATGATCCCGCTTACTCCTTGCTTGTCGGTGAACCATTATCACCTGAACAGTCAGAACGGCTCCAAGCCTCGCGCGTTGTCCACGTCTCCATTGACCCAACTGTTCAAAAGTCCACTGCGAAGGAGGCTGATGAGGGAGGCGGCGAAGAGGCTGATCCTGACAGGGTCATTCGGAATTCCAGAGATGCCAAGCCATCCGATGGTTTGTTATCGGACACCGAGTTGTCAAACCTCGTTCAGCAGCGATTGCGTAGTGCATACGACGAGATTCAGCGAAGGTCGCTGCAGGCGGGAATCGATGTCGCAACATTCGGGGCCAGAAAGTCTTTGCCGATGGAACGCGCGGGCGCATGTGAACCCATGTGGACGAGTTATACTCATTACTGGAAGACAACTCTAGGCAAGTCTTCCTAACTCATCCAAAGACAGGCTGTAACCGCTCGTTTATTAGATTACATCTTCATTTTGGATTCCCCCGGGAGTAACACGGCTGCGCTGGGTTACATTCAACCTCATAAGACAGAAGATGTTGCCCACGGGCTGCCCCAGGTCGGCGTATGTGGTAGTGACCATTTTTCGCTTTGTGTGCAGATTGCAACATCACCTATTATTACATCGTAATCGCGTATTACAGCGAAGTCTGCGATCTACTAGGGTATCTAAAGTCTAGAAATTGAACAGGCCCTTTCCTTTCCATCGAGACAAAGCACGAAACACTACAAACACGGGAATGTATGATCGAAGGATGGCGTACAAATAACCCTGCACCAACACGCAGTTGGCAGCTACGCTGCCCTGTCAGATCCAGCCAATAGCGTCTTGAAAAGCCCGCTTGCAGAGTCCTCATTTCGCAGTTGAATCATATAGATGATCCCTGTTCGTGAACCCCCCGCATCAGTCAGCTCAATCGCCACACCAGTCTTCCCCACTCTTTCAACACCGTCCGTCAGCACGATCGTCGAGATAAGAATCGCCTTGTCTTTGCTATCCGCTTCGACCACTAATTGCTTGACGTTCGTTGGCTCCTGGCGGTAAAGTGTCAACTTCGCGGAACCCAACGATTTCCACTGTGCATGGTGTTGTTGATGGAATAATTTGCACTTCATTTGCGCTGTGACTACAGACCGCACAGGTCCAAGCGGTTGAGATGGTTGTGCTGGGGAACTTGGAGGACTGGGATCCAAAATGGAGGGTCCCGCGATTGAATTAGTTCTCGAGCCCACCTGCATCGATGGAAGAATTGGCCGCGACGACGGAAGATTCAAGGATCCAATCGACTCCTTACGTTGACTGTAGGGTCGCTGTGGCATCGGTAGATGGTCAGGGAATGAGGGTACTGGGGGGAGTGGGGCTTGACTATATTGGTATTGTGCATGAAGTGAACGCGCCGATGCAGATTTCTGTAACCTGTGAGCAGGGTCAGGCCCCTGAGGATGGGGGATGAAAGCACCGGAAGGAGGTGGGGGAAGTGGATGCCCGTTAGGGTATGGACCAGGTTGGGCGCCAGGATGCGGAAGATGCGACGGATGTGTCTGGTGAAGGGAATGCATCGAAGCATGTTGCCTCAGCATTGGGTTCAGCGGACCAGAATTCTGCGCTGCCGGGGGTGAAGACATCCGACCGAATGCCCCTGGATATTCCAAGGTCGGCGAGGTGAAAGCTGGCGACTGTGACTGGTGAATGCTAGCACCCCGAACGGGTGGTGCTATATGTCCTGGTGCAAATGAGGAAGGCGGGGAGCTTGTGACTGCCGAAGATTTACGAGTTGGATAAATTTGTCCTGGAGGGGGGTGCTGTAAGGAAGGTACCCGCTGACGATCTGTTCCCGCCCAAGAGTTTGGTGACGCAGGACCGCTTTGCGGGCTGCTAAAGGAGTCACGTCGAACCTCTCGTGTGACCGTGGATAATTGCTCAGAGCCATCTCGTCCAGGTGACATCACGGGTGAACCAGCTGGTGTCGCGGGCGATGATGTGGAGTCATCACCCGACTGGGATGGAGGAACTATTCGAGGATTTGGGCTTCTCTCGGGGCGTTCCCGCTTGGGAGAGCCACCACCCGATGTTTTCAGATGTGCGGCTGGTAACTGAGGAAGTCCACTGACACTCGGGGAGGGCAACGGAGGCACAGGTTCTTGCGCGGCTCTTGCCACTAAACGAGAGTCAGGGAAAACCGTTCTGTAGAACACAACAACACTTACTAGTTCTTGAGAATGATATGCACTCCTGGAATTCCTTGAGAATTCTGTCTCGCGCAGGTTGTGATTGGGCTTCCAAGATCAACGTCTCCTTGCGCATGATGGAAACTTGCAAGGCATTGCCTAGGAATGCGATCAGGAGTATGCACTTTCGGGATTGAAACAACCCACTTTGCCCGGGAACCTCAGTTACGCTGAGAACTTTGCCAGAAAGAGGGGGGTAGGAAAGATGCATGTCTGGGCCCCCTTCTCCCCTTTCAGTTCTCTCTTGGGGTGTCATCTCCTCGCATAGAAGGAAGAGATCTGACAGAATGTAGACGTGTCCGTGATGGTGGATCACTTCCATCCCCGTTGCCTTGGGAGTGAATCGTACAAGCACACTAGATGAAAGGCGCAACTCGCGCGCATAAGGCAATGACGGCGGTGCCATTTGCAATCTAACTTGCTACAAGAGACGTGTGGGCCGAAAAGGCAGGAGGCGGGTGCATTGAAACAAACCTTGGGCTGCATCGTGAATATATCAAGAGTCTTCTCAGTTGCTAAGCGCCTCTCGAGATCTAGGATGGGTGTTTGGAAGGGCCCACCGCTGACTGAGGTCAATAACGTGTCTTGGGAGAATTGTTCCCTGGCGGGGTATGAGATCTCAAGCAGAAGGAGAGCCGCGCGACTTACCCTGTAGAAGAGTAACTGCCTCGCGCTGAGTTTGCATCACTTGCAGACCCCAAGCCAAACTGTCCGGTGAGCAGAGTGCCACTATTTATTTCATCCATGGGCTGCCCCTTCGCCACAACATTCGTTGAATTCTCTTCGGACTTGATCTGACCCGTCGGTGATGCTTGTTGCATATCCGCTATTCCCACTCTGATTCTGGCCCTGTCGTCGAGTGTTGCTAAAAGGCGTTCCAACGTCCCCAGCGCCCCGGTCAGTAGTCGGTGATCACTTCTTCCGGGTGTTGTGCTCTTCAGTAATCTGTTGTACAGTTTCTTGTAGTACTGTAGGCGTCCCTTTGGCAATAAGAAAAGCGAGTCGAGTGTCCAAATTGAGGGATTTGGCGATTGCGATAAAGATGGTGGATTGGTCGCTGAGAAGGCTTCCATGACAATAGGGAGTCTCGGATTCGACCTGACAGGTTCCCAGTCATCAAAACCAGCGCAATATCGTTCGGCGTATGTCGTATACGGTTGTTCTAGATCATCGATCTACGACGCCATGAGAAGAGTAGCGAGGGAAGCCACAGATACCTACCCAGCGCATCAGGAGGTCACCAAGAGCCTTTGGGGATGAAGGATTCTCGCCGATCTCCTTGAGTTTCTATGACGAGATTGAGGCGACGGAATCAGGTCGGATGAGGATAGTAAGCTTACCCCAAAGAACGTACGGCTTGTCTTGTAAACCCCTTCCACGCTGCGAAACATCAGGTCGAGTTCATGTGGTGGGAGGTTAGATCGTGACCAGGCGGCAGCCACTTTCTTTGATACCAGCAGGATGAGAATGAATGCGCAACAATCTCAGTGAAATGGGGCGCACTCGAATAATCCCTGTTAGCAGATCAACATAGGTTTTCTCGCTCTCGATAAGATCAGTCAATGGACTGAATTTCTTGGTCTTTTCCACTGGAGAGGGCAAGGAAGATGGGTCTGGGGGGTCTCGTGGGGATGTAGGTGGAGACAGGGAAGCATCGAAGCCTAGCGTAATCATTAGATGTGCTGAATTCGTTGGAGCGAAGGCTTTTATGGATACCTGACGACGGCATTATCAGCGTAACGTCCTGAGTCGTTAGAGCATGGCCGTTATTCTTGGTTGGTGGCGGTGGTGCCGAGAACACTTCAGGTGGAAGGGCAGGCAGTTTTTCATTTTGACCTGGCAACGTCGGAGCTGGACCCGCTGTGGTCATCGCAGTGAACAGGTATACTTTGCGAGGATTTCACGATCAGGGCACTATGCAAAAGAACAGTCGAGTCTTGGCAACATCCTTATGTCGCATGTCAGCCATATTTTGATCCGACTGGGAATTTTTCGAACGTGGAGTCATTCACACCAGTCGCTCGTCCGTTCACACTCGTCGGGGATACTTACCTGGTTCAGTCTTCAAGGTCTAAGAAATTTCCACAGGAAATAGCAGGGAAAATCAACGGGTGTAGTGACTGTGTATGTTACATGTAGTTCATTGTTGTTGTTTATATCCGGTACTATCATCCCTTTCCAAAATATCTACTCCACACCAACTCCACACTCAATGGTCTATCCACTTCGATGGATTCAACAAACGTTCCCAACTCGCGAGCGGGCTACAGAGCTCCTACGACCTGAACTAGAGGAGAATGTCTTGACACCACGCGACTTCCAGTTGGCTACTCACTTCCTCCCTGGACCCGGCATGTATTGGCCAGTACGTATACCAACCCATCTGACCCCAATACCACTCACACCTCGCGCACCAACGTAGACTGTATATGTTGTTGGATTGTCAGTTGCGGTGTATGGGTTCGGCACCCGCATCGCTCGACCGAGGTGGACTTGGCTGCGACTCGGTTTAGCGGGCATTGCTGCCTCTGCAATCGGCTCAACGTATGGCAATCTCAGAATCCTGTTTGCCCACCATCGATTCGCGAACTCCCTGGAGGATCCTCAGGCCTTCTTGACTGCGCTGAACCATGTCGACACGAGACTTGGTGGACCTGGCAACATAGCACCTGACTTCACCCCAATCACGATCAACTCACCACCCAAACGTAACCCTGAGGATATAAGCCATTCACAAGATGCCGATTCAGTTCGTGAGGAAGGTTGGGTTCAGGAACCTGCTCACACCGGTAAGGCCATCTTTGTCACAACCACGGTCAGGGGAATGCCGACATCGTCATAGAGGTCGCTGCATCCAAGCCAAACCCAGCTACCCAGCCAAACCCAACTACCCATAGGAGCAAATGGGAGGAAATCAGGGTTGCTAACTCGCGGGGTGCTAGTCAATCTTCCTGGGACGCGGTCAGACAGCGCCACGAACGCAGCAGACTTCCCGAATCCAGTCCTTCTTCGAGTGGTACTGGCGAGGCTGATGCGCGTGCTGCGGCGCAGGCCGAGTTCGATGCGTTATTGGAGGCCGAGCGACGTAGACAGCAGTCTCAGGATGGTCGAGAGTTCACTTGAATGTAAAATACGCATGCACTGATATTCCCAAGTTACAAGACGGCAGGATAACTGTCCGATGTAGGAGTACATTCTACCATAGTAGAAAGAATATCAAGGGTATAACACGCTATCGTGAGTAATTCCAAGGGGCATTGTTCAACTGTTCGGTCCCATCATGTATGTCGTTTACAGGCCACAGTGGGGTTCTATGCAAGGATGATGGGACAGAGGAGGGCACTGATTCCGGGAACATCCCGAATGCGCTATTGTATGCCAATCCATCTGACTGGCTCATCAAACTCGGATTAGGTAGAGGTGCCATTGGCGTATCGCTCGGGGGAACAGTCGGTGAAGCAAACAATGTGCTATGAGAGAATGGGTAGAGCGGGAGCCCGACTTCGAGCGGTCGCTTCTGATTTGTTAGTCTGACGATCTCTTTCATTAAGCCTTGGAGGAGCTTCTCCTGTCGGGCTTGAATGGGATGAGCAGGCGAAACAGCTCCTCGGTCATAACTTACTGCCGATAGGTGACCTCGCGCCGTAATTCAACATGGCCTCCCTGCTCAGACATTGAGCAAATGGAAATCATGGAGAGCAGCTCGCATACCGCAGGACATTGATCTCTCCCCAGACCTGGGCTTCCCTAGCATGATCCCCCATCTCGATAAAGCGTTTGCAGATCTGGACTTGGACAACAGCAGCAAGGTACCAACATATCTGTGGATATGAGGCGTTGAACTGAATAACAAGTAGAGAAGACATACTGTGACGAATGGATGCAGTCGAGTGATATCAAGCGATGTCGCAGAAAGCATGAAGTAAGCGGAAAGTATGGCTTGGGCAGCCTTGATGCATCGGCTAGTCGAGGGGCATTGTAGGTCATTTAGATCCATGTAAGGATTGTGAAGGGTAATCGTGGCTCTGCCGGATGACATTCAGCGATGTCAGCTGAGCATTGGTATCCAAGCTTACGCATGGGGTATTATGTGGACCATATACAAATCAGTATCGGCACACTGTGCGTGCCCTGAGACGTCCGTGACGCCGATATTGGATCGATGGGCATGGGGAAGATTCTCCAGGAAATCATGATGAACGAGTCTATCTAGTTCGCTGAACCCTGGAAGGGCAAAAGGGTCTTGGTGCTTGCTAGGCGCTGTCGGGGCGCGTAGGTTTCCCCGAACGTTATAATCCGTTACGCGACCAAAGACCATGATGGCCTTGATGAGAAGTAGGAAAGAATCGGTGTATCTGGGGAAATGTGTTGTGAAGACGTCCTCGGTGCTCATATCTTGTGGGTTGCTAGGCATCAGTTGCTATTTGATAATTTAGCGATGGCAAACCCTGGGGAGGACTATTAGTACTTCTCTGTCAAAATCCTCGCCTCTTAGTGGTAGCTCAGTGCCGATATCCCTTTCGTCAATCGCATGGATCCAGCCACCGACGGAGACGATCCTATCAAAGATTACCGACATCCACCAAGTCCGCCGTCTTGTTTCGAGGTCCCGAAAGTCTTTCGGAGGGGGCAGATATCCACCAGGCGAGCTGCTTCCGTGCGTCGAGAAAGTTCCGGGATAATTGAGACGCAAGGGTACCGCAACGCGGGTCTGGAACCCAGCAAAGATCCAGATTTCAACCCATCGACCCTCCTGATAGAAATACCAAGATAGAAGGATGCAAGCTTGCACGACCTGGAATATATCCTCTCCTGTAGCCATGGTTTTGTCGATGTATTGGCGAGTTTTGCTTGCGTGATATTCGGCAAACTCATCCCTGCGAGATCCATCGGGAAGAACTGCTACATTGCGGGATGACCAGCGGGAGGCTGAAGCACACTGAGACTCGTGTGAGAACAGTAAAGGAAAGTGGAGAATGGATTTACGATAGCATGAAGGATGGCGGAATGCGGGAATGCGGGATCTCGAGGATGGAGGCGCATTGCTGACAAGAATGAGGGGTGGTGAAGTATCCGAGGACCACAAGGGTCGCACTTGAAAAATACGTCTACGCTGCGTACAGTCAGCAAAATCGGATCCAAGAAAGAAAAGGTGCCACAAACTAATGGCTGAGTATGTGGGGTTCTGGTAAGTCTGGATTCCACCCGGAGTGGATGAGCCCTAGGACAGAGTCAGAAGCGCTTCGATCTGTGAGACCCTGCAGCTCCGGACTCAAACTATCATGTCGAGGAGCGAGAGTTGAGACACTCATGATACTGTGTAGTAAAGGCCGGCTCCCACTGGCGGGAGTTAGACTGCTGGATGCTGACGAGGATGAAGCTGACCCAGGCCTGGAATAAACTTGACTGTGACGAGTTGAGACAACACTATTTTGTTCCTGCAGTTGTATCTTGAGCTTCGCTGGATTCCTATCAGAGACATCATCTTAAGATTAGAAGCCACGGGGAGCGTACAGATTTCCTCTTCGAGCATTCGTATTTTCTCGATTGGATCTGTGTCTGGGGCAAGGGCCAACCCGTCCACTGGGTCATAGACACATTGTGGTTCCGATGGATGCCTAAGCGCTTTGAGTATAGCAACCAATCAAACAGCTAGCAACATACGCATATCCAGGAGGTGCGGGAACGCTGATTAATGATTGCCACTGTCTGCAAAAGAATGAAAAGCATGTCCCTCAAGAGGAAGAAAGGACCGACTTAACGCAAGTACTGCAATGCGGACGGGCAGCGTCACATCTCTGGAGTCGCAGCATGTTCAATCACGTGGAAAGAACGGCTCGAGGGAACTCATAACATACGAGCTTTCGTTTGCGACATGAACGGCAAGCCTTGGGAGAACGTGTCTCTTTGGTGGCCAAGGAACTAAGGTAGTGAGCCCGTACCTGATTCCTACGCAGAGCGGGACGACTTGCAGTGCTAGCACTAGAGGTAACCTTTGGCATATGTTGATATGGTCGTGCGCCTAGCTTCCTAGTAGTGCGCGTGCTTCCCCCTTGATGTCCCAGCTGGTAAGCTGGTGCTTGATGAGCTGAGGGGGTTAAGTGGGGGTTGACAGACCCAAACAAAGGGGAGCAACTCCTGTCGTTCAAATCTAGACCAAGCGCGATTCCCGGGTACGATCTTGCCAATCGGCAGGTAGAGTCATTCGGTTGCCGCAACTCACGCTGTGCCTACTTACTTACCGACCATACCTGACACCTCGCGGACCTTCAATGGGACGTGACAACTGATCTCACGATACGTGTATACGTAAAAATAAGTGCTACCTAAATTTCAAACATATAGCTATTCCCTTAGATAGAGCGCTCGCTGATATGGTCATTAGCAAGTAGTGATGGACCAGCTTCGTGATGGATGTGACAGTCGTTGTCGTTGTTGGAGTTGATCAGGATCGGTTCTCATGAAAAGAGGAGCGCAGGACTTGCACTATATCAACAGTCGGAACATTTGTAATTACACCTCGGCGATGGATACCTGGAGCAAATACAAGATACCAGCTTTGTAAGTAGGCAAAGAACTGTACACCTAATCGTCCACGTTCCCAAATCTTCGAGAACGGTCTAATCCGCCACGGTTACCGGGAACGTTTCGGTTGCGACAGTGGTTGGCGTAGTGTCCCTTTTCTCCACACTGCAAACACGGTGAGAACACGAGTAAAGCTCAAACATGGGATTTACCTTGAAGCAAAGCACATCATCCAAATTTCGGCGAGGTGCATTCGAACCAATGCCCGTGCTGCCCTGACCGGCGGAGGGCCCACCAAACGTCCCCCGATCATAGTCAGCGTACCGACCATACCCAGGTGGAGGTGGGCCAAGGTCGCGGTTGGAAGGGGGCTCGGGGGGCTCGTAAGCTCTTGCGGATGGCAAACCAGGCTTTGGACTGCAAAAAATTAGTGAAAGACACGAAAAAAACAGGTTCTCGCTGCTTACTGGCCGCGGGGGCAGTCGGGGCCCAAAGGGCACAGGCCTGTCAAGTATAGCTGGCACGCCACACGTCGAACGTGTTTTCGAGGACAAGAAGGTCCTAACAAACAGGGTGTCAGCTGACGGGTGCGATGAAAGGAACTTCACGAACCGAGCTTGCAAAATCCACGTTTGTAATCAGGACATTCTACACGACGCTCCTTGGGGTGAGCATAGAGGCACTCATCTCCAGCGGAGCAGTACCCATATTTTGCATACCACCAGCATTCGGGCATACGCCTAAGGTTGTATTCATGGAGAAATTCGCAGGCATCGCCTTTCTTGCATAAACCACGGAGCCAATGCTTGCACACAGTCGCTAAACGTTCTCGATCTCGAGGGTGCGAAGGCAACTGCTTAGGGGGCTGAAAGTTTTGCGGAGATGGCGTGGTGTG
>JBBPRJ010000191.1:0-13509 GCA_038092975.1 Chalciporus piperatoides | reverse complement strand
CGCTCATCTGGAACACCATCACCTTCAGTCGCTCATTCACTACCGCGGTCAAAACTGCCCGTGCGGAGGACGAAGTCAATCAATCCACCTGCGATGTACTTCGCAGATATTACGGTGAAACGGACGTCCCTGGAGAGATCGATAGGTTACGCCCATAAAATTAATGAATTATATAACTATGACTGCGGTTTGGGTGATTGGATCGCAGAGACCAGATACAAGGGTAGGTTGATTCGTGGTATCGTCGGAGGCAACCCGCTGATGAGTTTCACCTCATAGCGCTGCATCCTCACTCGTCGACGAAACACCCCTCTGTGAATCCATCAGGAGGACCCCGTGTCCCATCCACCTCTTCCCCATCCATTTCACCACGTCATGTCTCACAGTCATCTACTGACTCTGGGGTCACATTCCCTAGAAGAGCTGACGCCTACTCCGCAACGGACCTCTCAGCGCGGACCGCTGGAGACGCCAGCCCACCCAATGCACCTCCTCCTCTTCCATATCCCGCGCTAGCAGTAGCTCCCCGCAGCGGTCCTTCGCGAGCATCTACGATGATTGCAACTTCCTCTTCCTCGTCTGCTCGTTCAGTTGCTTCGCCCTCTTCATCTGCGAAATCTCCTGGCGGCTTCTTCGCTTCCCTTGGGCGTAAGACTAGCCTCAAAGGCCACCCAGTTACACCTCCATCTCTTGCGAGGAAGTTATCCAAGAGCCCTCCCCGAAATGTGAACGAGCTCACCAGCCCTCGTCCACTCAACCTGCCACCTGTCGCACCTAACGTCCCCGGTGGTCCTCGAGCACCTCCCAATCGCATGCAAAGATCGCAGACGATCATCATTACCTCTCAGAACTCTATGAATGGAGCCACTCATCAACGCTCGAGCACGATGACCCGCAGACCTTCTCTTTTTGATGGTCGCGGGACTGTGCAGCAACAACTTCCCAATGGCACGTCAGACGCCGAATTCAACCGACAGGTTGATAAACTCGCTGCTCTTCTGCCGAAGGCAGATAGGAAAGTTCTCGCTATATACCTACGCCGCGCTGGGCAGGACATACTTGCGATAGGCCAATACCTCGAGGATGAGAAGAGTGGTACCCTTCGATATGAATGATTTTATTAACTTGATACCTTCTTTTGTTTTTCTCCTTATGCAATTTGCTTTTGATACCATCGTACACTATTTTAGAACGAGCTTTGAGGTTGCAATTCCACTACGCCATACATTTAGCTATCATCGCTTGGTTTACACGTCTAATTTATGTAATACATGCGGAATCCTGAGTCCCGTCAAAATGTTCGGATGGTCGAGTGCCGCGCGAGGGACGCGATCGGCCAGCTACCTTGCAGGTTTGAAGCGTTGTGCTGGAGTATTGAATGCTACAAGACGGAATTAAACTCGCCTAGATCATTGAAAGCTCACGTACGTCGCTGCTGAAGTGAATGGGATCGAGTCGTTGAACTTGTTCCCCATCCACTTGTGCCAGCTGGTACTAGTCCAGAATGCTTCCCCCTCACAGACTTCGGAAGGAGTAGATTTTCTACTTCGTTAGCGCTGTCCGATCGATCAGAAATGGACTTGGCTATGAACGAGCGGTCGCTTGTGTTTAGCGGATGACGATGAACAGAGGAGGCGCGACCGGCTGCGTTGGACTGGTGTTCCCGTGGCCCCGCTTGCTGCATTCCGAAACCTCTATGCGTAGCACGATTAACGAGAGGCGTCCGCTGTATCTGGTACACAGTTAGAAACACCGCATCACGATCAAAACCGTCAGCCCGAATATACCCCGATAGCCTCCATTCTGCTAACGACACCCCCAATATCTGCATCCCTGACTGTTAGCCTCGGTTGATTGTCCAGAGAGCCATGGGAAGGACCGAATCCTTGACCGGGATGTGGGATTGCGTAGGGAACATCAGGCCCGAGAAGTGCCTTTCGTTTCACTCTATCAAGTTGAGCCTGAATGCTCTCGTTAAATATAATTGGCAAGCACTTTGAGCGAGGGGGAGGTTACCTTGAGTTTCTGGTACTCTTTCTCTCTCTCCCTTGATGTATCTTGCAATTCGTGGATTCTCCGGCGTTCCAATTCAAGGTCCCTCTCCAACTCTGTTTGCGGGACAAGCAGGTCATCACAGCAGTTCATGCGTTCTGGTTTTACCTGTAACTTTGCTTCCAAGAAGGCTGATCTCCGCATTCGCTAGAAGTTGATCCCTGCTCCGTGACTTAGTATCACGGTCTGAAACGAAACGCACCTTCTCTGATAACATTCTCGAGTTGTTTCTGCAGCTGTGCGTTCTTTTCGTTGAGGTTCCGTGTAACCGCTTGCTGAAAGGAACTATATGGTGTACGTGTAAAGAATACGGTTAGCCATCAAAGGGACCCACTTTTCCTGATGGATCTGATACTGCCAGAATGACAGCGCCCTTTCCTCCCCATGAACTTCGAGCGATGGGGAACAGCAGGCACCATTACATACCGACTGCAAATTTCCATGATGATCGAAGGGTTCAGTCCTGAAAGAACGGACTTGAAGAGGAGATCCAGGAAGGTATAGGGTAGAGCACATCCACGCACCGTTTTATAGTCGTTCGTTGGGTGCAAGGAGCAGACCTTTTTTTCGTGGTCAAACGACGACAGTCAGTGTTAAATTCAGTTCATTACCACGACGTCATCCCTGTTCAGGACAGTGTTACTCGTGTGAGATACACAAGATGGTCTACTCACGGCTCGGTAAGTAGAGTCTCGCAAGCTATGCATATTTCAGGGAATCATAGACAAGCTAGAACAAATTTGTCACCTGGACACAGGCGGGACACGTTGAACAGCTCGTTGGCACATTCCACTGTTTGTAGATGATTAATCGCTCTCGGACTGATGCCAGACTACTTGCCGCAGAATATATGCGAGCCTATCCTCATAGAAGAGCATGAGTGAGTGTTGCCCAACGTTCCTGGTGACTTACATGTCGTCTGAGCGATTTAAACGTGCCATCGTGAATAACTGCAACATCGCGCCGATTCTGGCCACGCACCACGACCGCTTTGTCGACCAATTCCTTCCGACAGTTGAGACGATTGCAGTTGAGATCGGAATCCATGAGAAACACCGTGTGTGGTCACGGAAGTAAGATGCGGTTACGATGTAAGTTTGATTCAGGGGAATTTCCTAATTAGAACCGGCCGGCCACAGTTTGTTTGATTGCGACAAAGTCACGGTATGCACGCATCCAACGCGCATCCATAATAAAATCTAAAAGAAACATAGCAAAGTACAGCAAGGAAATGCATAGCAGTAATCAGTGGTAACGTTGGTAAGTGTCCCTGTTCCACGAACTCAACATGAATGCAATAATTAGTAGGTGTCGATGACAGCATCAAGTCCCGAAAAAACTCGAATGGAAAAAATGAAGATAATTATCAAGGCCTCCATGCGTGCCGAGCCGGTGTGCTGGGTATACTTGCACGAGGGCGATGGGTAGGTGGTTTTGAAGGGGTGACTGGGCGGATGGCCGGTCCATCTGGATTGGCACGCCTCATAAATTGTAGGGGAGCTAAAGGCGAACCCGACGATGGTGTTGACTTGGCGGAGTGGGGGCTGTTGGCGCTAGGTGTGGAGAGGGTGAATGAAGGAATGAAAGGGCCATGAGGTTCTGGGGTTCGAGGGGGTGGGGGTGAAGTGATAATCTCCGGGGCTTCAAACAAGGTGACAGAGCTGATCCACTTCTCTTCTTTCGATCCGAATCGAGGTGAACCAAATGGTGGAGGTGAGTCAGGAGGCATTATGCGGAACATATCTGCGAAGTGGTCCTTGATGAACCTGGAACAGTGTTAGGGGAAGTGCATCCACCAAGACCGAATCACGTACTTAGATAACTCCTGCCACCCGCCGCCAACACGAACCATCACGGTTTGTGAGCGAAGGATACGACAGAAACATAATTTAGGCTCTTGATCCCCAATCCAGTATTTACCGCTCTGATCCTTCCACGTGTCGGCAACAACTTCGACATTGATATTCACAGGAAGTTTGTTAACAACGTCGCCAACAGCGACGTCAAGCTTATTTGTCGGATTGGCAACATACGCCGTTTTGGGAGTCGGCTGAGTCCTGCGGGGTGGGGTTTGAACCCTGCTTGCCGTTGGGAACGACTGTCTGGGTGCGCGAGACCATGTTGACATTGATGAGGAAGACCGAGTCGGATTCGTTCGGGAAGTCGATGACATGTCCGATGGGGTTGGTGACACCCGCGACCTGGTTTGGGCCCGCGGTCTGACCGTCAGGGTGGCCTGGGGGGCAGGACTAGAGACAGTGGATGATAGACTAGCCGTGCGTTGCCGAGAGGCGTATGTAGAACCATATACAGAACCCGAAAGGGAAGGCGAAGATGCCGCGATAGGTCCAGAGACGGAACGGGAGGTATCTGCTGATACCATGGATAATTTGCTCGATGACCTGCGGTGAGTTTCGGTGGAGCCGGAAAAGACACGTCTCGAGGAAGACTGAGTTGGTGTAAGGAATTGGCCTTTACCAGGCCCACTGACTGAAAGGCTCGAGTACCCGCTGCTCTTTCGACCATGAGAAGGCCTGGGCCCAGGCGGGCGACTCCCTCCTGAGTTAGAGCTCATAGCAGAGAGGGAGGAGCGACTGTTTCGACCGGAACTAACCACGCTTGATGGTCGCGATCTCCTGCCCCCAATTCTATCGTTAGCCATTTCCTCGAGTTCAACCCAGGTTTGCTGTATCCGTTGATGCTCAGCGACACCACGAGGGTCGTCACTGACCGGCCCCAAGTATGTCGTAACCTGCACGAACATGCGCCTGGTGAAGCCAATGCGAGCGCTGAGTTGCTCCTCCGGGGGCAGACGAGGCGTTGAGATGTGTGTGCTCGATAATGGTCCTGCCGGTGCCGCCGGATAACTATCGATGTGCTCCAAAAGATCGCTCAAAGCCAAGTCGCATTTGTGAGCAGTATCTGCGAGATCCCCTAATCGGCGAATGCGCTGCATAAACTCCTGGGAAGCGTCTATTTCGGTTTTCAGTGACCGATATTCTAGATCTGCAGCGGGCTGGAGAGCTGTCGTAGGCAAAGCGGCGAACGCAGAGAGAACGCCTGCAAAAGTCGCATTCATTTTCCCATACTCCTCCAAGGTGGGTAGTTGTGTCGCGAATGAGGACGTCGAGAAGGGCCTGGCGACTTCATTGATACTGATTGACCTGAGACGCTTTCTTAGGGCGACGATTTTTTCAAGTACCTCATCCCTCCCTTGACTTTTGGTCGGAGATGGTGAAGGAGCAACGCGCAAGCCAAACACATCTGAAACTAACGGTCATTATCTCCGCAAAAGCAATTAGCCGAATACGAACCTTCATCTGGGAGGACAGATGGGGCCGGAGTAGCAAGCACAGACGGGTCCCGTACCGAAGACCGGACAGCCTTCTCATCGACGTGGTCATCATCTGGTCTAATAGTTGCTTGCAGTCCTGGAGCTTGTTCGGCCTCGAGACGTTCATGTTCTTGAGACTCCAGTAGGGTATGCATCTTACGCTGGGCTTCTTCCTGGCGTTCTAGTGTTCGGAGAGAGGCCGCTTGAAGTTCCCTTTGTTCATGGTCCCGCAGTAGTCTCTCGGCCTCCTCGCGTTTGGCCAGCTCCCGAGCCTGCTTTTCGGCTTCCTCGCGAGCGAGCTGTTCGCGTTCTCTCTGCTCGGCCTCGAGTCGTTCTGCCTCGAAACGGGCCGCTTCCTCTGCACGCTCCCGCTCTTCCTGCTGCCTTTTCTCCTCTGCAACCCGTTCCCGCTCCCTCCGCTCGGCCCCAAGCCGTTCCGCTTCACGACGGGCCGCTTCTTCTGCACGCTCTCGCTCTTCCCGCTGCCGCTGCTCCGCCTCTTCTTGCTCCCGCCGCATACGCAAGACCTCGAGCCTTCGCGACTCGAGGAGAAGGGCGTTCGAAACTTCGTTCCGGAGGAGACCAGTCCGATCACCCCATGAGTTGACTTTAATCTCGAGATCATCAACGGTTCGTCGGCGTGAAGAGACCATGCCATCGTGGAGTAAGAAATCATGGGCAGCTGGCATGGACTCCATTTGACGGAGGGATTCCCGGATTAAAGACAACGAACGTGAGAGGCGAGAGCGATGTTTGGAGTAGTGCTTTTCGACCTCCTGAGACAGTTCCTGCAGGCGCGCCAACTTCGAGTCACCCTCGGGTAGAGAGGAGAGAGCACTCCGCAAAGACTCCAGTTCTTGGGTGACTTCGCGCACGTCAGTGGCGGCAGAGGATGTTGCGGTGTCAACAGTCTTGGCCATATGAGCCAGTTGAAGGTGGTCTGATTTCCGCTGTAAGCTCTCCAGTTCTCCAGTGAGCCTAATGACAAGCGAGTTGGAGTCTGCGCGAACGCTGTCGTCCAGAGTGTTTAACGAGAATGGTAGTTCGATGGGAAGGGAAAGCTGAGAAGCGCCCAGTGGCAGGTCACCTGAAGGGTACTTCCTGCGGATCAACGTGGTCGAGGCTTGATCGCGAGGCGTCGGGGACACGAAGGGTACACGCCGAGCAAAGCTGGCAGCAAGTGCTTTGACAGCGTCAGCAAGAGAGTCGGCATCCGATTGTAGCTCTGTGTGTAACTGCGGGATACGTTCAAGAGGCAAGTCCCCTGACAATGCCTCTTCGATAGCAACATCGTACCGAATCCTGAGATCCTCGATTCGGAGCTGCAACTCGTTTACTTCCTCTCTAAGTGATCCCATGGCCGCAGATTGAGATCGAATCGCGTCTAGGAGGTGCACCATCTGTTTGACGTTCGTCAGTCGACTCGTAAGCCCGTCACGCGCCTGAGTGAGGAACGTGTCGAGAGGTGCTTCCAAAGAACCGGATATGGAGGCAAGGGGGACAGCGATGTCGTCAGAAAGAGCGCGTCGCACATTGTCGAGACGTTTGAGCACATCCGAGGAAGAAATTATGGGATCCAGCGCCTGTGATCGAGGCGTCTCCGGCGTCATAGGATCTGCGCCGGTGTCTACCCGCGACCTCCATCTCTCCTTTTCCATTGTTTCTCCAACGTCGCTCTGAATGTTTTGCAATTCTTTCAAAGCTGCGTCCATGTTTGACCACACCCTCCTGACGACTCTGAGACGTCCAACCCGAGCGGTAGTATCGGCAACAACGACGCGTGATCTGTCGCGCGCAGCCACCAGAGCATCCAATTGGTTGATTGCATTTTGCTTGAAGGCGATGTCAATCCCTGGTCGGTCCAAATTGAGGAGGGCCAGCTGGTAGGTGCACACAAGCTTTTCGGCGGCAGAATTAATTTGTTCCGCCTCTTCGCGCAGCGATGGGAAGAGAGCAAGGAATGTAGCATGGGTGGTAGGTTGTAGACAAATCTCGGATGTTAGGTCTGGTGGCGAGCCGTCTCCTTCGCTAGCGGAAAGGCCGTGCACAAGGCGGTCGGTGATTGAGTTTAACTTTGACAGCATCTCGTTTGCAGACTGAGAATGTATATCAATCTCCTTGACTGCCTCGTAACTGGAGCGGTACTCTTTCGCAAAGGCATCGATTTTGGTGACTAGTTCCGTAGCGGTAGCGAACTCTGCAGATAAGCTCTGAACGAGGGAGGTGTTGAAGGACAGTTGATCCAGGAATAATGGATGGGTTGGACGGGGAAAGAAGCTGGAACTAGCCACTGGGTCACCGCGTAGTGCAAGTCGCTTGAGCAGAGTGTCCACTCGCGAGATAAAACTCGAGCTCTGACGGGCCATGGGGTGATATAATTTGGCGGTCTCGATTTCTTCCAAGAGGTTTTGAGCCGAGTTCTGGTCTTTGATGGTCTCGACGTATAGTTCGTCCGCCCTACCATGAATTAATACCGTAGGGACATGTGACGATTCGGTGAAAACACTCACTTTCGCCACTGGGTCACAATGTCCATGACAAATTTGCCGACATCTTCCATCTCGTTGATACCCTTGTCCTCAAGCCTATCCTGTTCATCAAGAAGTTCCTCCGGGACAGGTTTTCGACTATTATCTATCAGTTTATCCAGAGCCTTCCCAGCGGCAGCTATCTTTCCGTGTCTCAGGGACGATGCCTTCCCGGCAAACTGGGCTGCATCACGAGACAGCAACTCTGCGAGCTTGAATCGCGCAGTGCGAGAGAATCCGGCATTGGAAGTTACGGAAGTATCCGAAGCCATTGAAGCGATTGATCCTCGGCGTGCGGTAGCCCTCTCTTCGTGTTTCGGCATAAGTTCGTAAATTGACGGGGACCATCTGACGCGTGTTACGAGGAACGTTTCGATGTCTGACATAAGCTTCTTCAGATCTGCCCAGGCGGCGGTGCGATGTTCTTCCCAGGTGAGGCGTACAGAAAGAAGGTCGAGACTTTCTGAGCGATCTCGAAGAAGGTGGAGCAGCTTGTCGAGTTCATAGATAGTTGTGAGAGTGAGCTCGATGAGGTCGGTGTCCTCGGTGGAGAGGTGTCGTTGGGTCGCGGCTGCGGTGGATCGGCAAGGAGGTAGGAAACGAAGAACAAGCACGCACCCTTTGTAAATTTCCTGAGTTTCTTGAGTTCGCCAGAGTCAAAAATCTCGGTCTCTTTCTCAATCCTGTCATGCTCGGCCAACCACTCTCGGAGCTGTTCACGGGAGGGTAAACCCGGGACGAATGCGGCGGAAGTGCGCAGGGCGTCAACTCCAACAAAGACTTGGATTGGGGGCAATAGCTCGAGAAACTAACAAACGGAGTAAGACGCTAGAGACGTGATAGATCCGAACAAACTTCTCACCTTGATTTTCTCTTCTATCCAAGCTTTGCGTTCGCTGAATGCCTGGAGTTCGATGACTTCGTGGGACTCTAGGGCTTCTTCCTCTGTGTCATGATGGTTCACGGTAGGATTCGGATTGTGACTCGACTCTGCGCCAGTGAAGGCGGGGTCTGAGAGGTCTGGAGTTGGAGTGGAAGAGGCCATATCGGGGATGTGATAGAGTAGAGAAGGACAGGGAATGAAACAATGCTTGAGTCGGTCAGCTAGAGAAATTGGGCATTGCCTGCACGGTCGGTCGTTGACCCGAAGAGTCTAATAAGCTCGCCGTCGCCGCCGCCGTCGACTTGCACCAGCCTTGATTGGTTGACGCGTGGTTCTGACCTTTGAAGTGTTACCTAAGCAATACAGGCTAGCGATGGCTATAGGGTCCTTACTCGATGGCTACTACAATGTCCAGCCAGGCTACTAGCGAGTCCAGCGTTCTCCTCAGACGCCCTGCAGTTACCACTGTAGTTTTGCTTACTACCCTACTTACCCCTCTCGTCGTCCTGCCGTATGCACTCTCACGCCGGCGCATCTCCCACCTCGCACAGCAGATCGATCAGCTCGTCGCTACAAATGCTGCTCTCCATAAATCCGTGTCCAAGGCTGTCCACGACTCTGCACTCAGGAAAGAGGAACTACAGCGTGCAACATCACTTCTTGAGAGCTCCAGGAAGGATGTCTCTCTCCTGAGACGTGACATATCACAGTCCCAGGCCCAACTGAATGCACTTCAGTCTACCACGCGCACCGAGTTGCAGGCTCTCCTGTCCGCGGACAAGTTCGCGAGGCAAGCGCTGCCCGCATTAACTGAACATCCATTACTTACATCCTGCAGGCAGCGTCTCGATGTACTTCCACAGCTCGGCTTATCGCTCGCCGATGTTGCTGCATTCATGCACCAAGTGGAGCTCTATCACGGAGTCCCTTCGTCATCCAACAGTCAAAGAGTCGAGAGGTTGCGCTCTTTAGCGCTCAGGCTGCAAACGTTATCCCCTTTCCAGGTAGGTTGGCCCACTATCTCCTCGAGTAGATCTCACTCAGGGGCAGCCTTGACGTCGGGGTATATACTCTACCGTAGTCTTCAACGCTCAGCTACCAAGGACTTTGGAATTCCCATGGATATGTTGTAACTGTATATTCTGCATTTCGGTATCTGCAATACGTGTAGTGGTTGCGCGGAAATTCGACAGCTAGCCAAGGAAGTAAGATTCGAAGATGTGAGACGAATGTGTGCAAAGGTATACAAGTACAAGTGAACCAATTTGTGCTGACTGAAAACAAAAATGCAAAAGCTGGAAGACAAGATAATCGTACAGGTAGCCCAACAAAAAAATTCAGGTAGATAACCAGAGTTTGTACCATTTTCGCTTTTTTTTCTTGGGAGGCGGCTGGGGTGGGGGATCAGGGATTTGTTCAGGCAATCTAGTAATCTCGTCAGAACCGGTAGCACACCATTGCTTTAAATCATGCACGTACTCGTCAACATGCACTGGGTAGTCCTTCTGCAAGGAAGCAATCGCCTGGGTGATTTGGGCTTGGTAGGCTAAGCGGATGTTATCCGGAATTGGTAGCTTCCGTCTCCAGATTGCCACACTGTTTCCAGACGGCGAAGGGAGGAGGACAAACACGATGATGTGCATCGCTGGGTTGTAGTAACCAACAGATTCTTGCAAAGTTCGATCCAACGTCGGTTGAATTTGATTCCAGGTAACCCAGTCAAAGGCAGGCTCGTTGGGAGAATGTACAGGTCGATAATCAGCATTTATGATTAAAGCACCCCGTTCTCGCGTCTGTAGGAACTTTTGCAGCTAGAGAACCATTAGCCCAAGCCATGCACTAGACGACGAATTACGCACTCCGAACGAGGCAACACCAAACGACATAGAGTTGATCCAACTCAAAAGGGAGGAAACACGTTCATCCTTCTCCGGGGGGAACAACCAGTGGAAGCGACCAGACGCTTTCCGCTGCTTTCCGTAGAAAGCCCGTTGTACAGCCTGCAGAGCTTCTCCTCGCGATTCTACGAAAGGGAAATCTGATACGTGTTGCATTGCCGCGCGACCAGGCTCGCTACCGGAGGATGGCGTAGTGCCCGAGTACGCGTAAGAAAGCGTCTTCGACATTGGGATATTGGATAGTCCAAGCTTGTTCTGTGGCAAAGCATGGACGGTAAAGTTCTCGACGACTGCCGATGGGGCGATGGAAGGAGCAGAAGAAGGAAGCATTGAAGCGCGCAAGGACCCGGGTGGGAAATGCACCCTACGACCCCAGTCGTCCTGTACCATGTCATCTTGGTCCTCGTCGTCGTGCGAATCACTCCATCCATCACCGAGGCCCCATATGTCGTGCGTTTCCGCTTCCTGGGGACGCACGTTATTCCCGACCAGGTGCTGGGGCTGAGACGTGTACTTTTTGTTCTTCTTGCTATCATTAGCGTGGTGCTGCTCATAGGTTGGGTGATGATGTTGCGGTGGTTGCGGTTGGGGGAAGCGTAGCTGTGGTTGTGGTTGCTGCTGCTGGCGCTTCCCGTGTTGAGAGGGTTGATGTTGCCAGGTGTTCGCAGGAACCGGAGCGAACGATCCTCCCGCAGTCGGAGGCATTGGATATGGTCGTTGATTCTGTTGCGATTTGTTAAGCAATCCATTTAAAATCTGAGACCGTTGCATCTGGGACAGAATTGTTTTGCTCCCAGTGGAGCTTGGGGAGGGAGGGATCGCAGGATCGAAAGTTACCTTGGGTAGCCGTCTCGCCTCCTCGCCCCAGCTCTGCCATCCGGTCGTCGGTGCTTGTGACGGTGCTTGGGATTGAGCTGTGTGCGCAGACGTCGCGTGCCCCCATGTCACCGAATGAGGCTGTTGAGCCCATCCATCGCTGGCGGTATTCCACCCATCGTCCTCCTCCCCCCATCCGTCGTCCGCGTTCTCTAAGTCATCTTGAGCCCCCCACCCATCGTCTTGGTCTCCCCATCCATCGTTTGCAGCGGCCCAAGCGCCTTGGGGCTGTTGGGGTTTCGCGTAACCCCAGCTACTTGCTCCTGCCTGTTGGTTACGGCCGGCATCCATGGGTCGATGCTTCTGAGCGTTTGACGACTGACGTTGGGGCTGCGGCTGTTGATGGTGGGATTTCGCGTGGCCCTTTCCTCCAGCCTGCTTCGGTGGAGGCGGTGGCGGCGTAGGTGCAGGAGGGGCATCGTTACTTTCCCATCCGTCATTGTCGTCCGAGTCATGGTTGCTATTTCCGGGAACATTAGGCCCCCAGCCATCGGCTGAGTGTCCGACATCTTGCCATGTCTCTTCCTCTTCACCGTCTTCAAGGCCACCTGATAGGAAATGATTTCGGTCATTAACCTCGAAGACTTGGAGTTTCGTGTGATAGAGAAGGCGGGTTCACCTGGGAGGCCTCCAAATTCCTCTTCTTCCTGAATCGTGTCGACGATCCCTTGGGGAGGTTGGATATGATGTGCAGATGGCGGTGACGGGAATGTCGGTGGTGGGGGTGGGGGTTGAGGTGGAGGTGGAGGTGGAACAGCGGAAGTAGCAGGTGCGGCCGGGGCAGGCTCTTTCTGCTTGCCCTTTCTTATGGTATTCTTCCCCATTCCCGGTACACCCTACGCAATTGCTGGGTTGGTGTATGGATGACGCATACAACACGCGAAGTAAATGAAAACCTCGAGGGGAGCGTGCTTTCGACAGAAAGAGCGCGGGGCCGTAGTGATGGTACGCCGCAAAGGGTCGGATTTAAGAGGGTAGTATGGGGTAGTCTTCTCCAATCCGCAAAAGTACGGATCGATTTCCAGCGAAAGGTCGCCTGACCAGCTGCAGCAAATGAAGCCTTGGCCACGTCTTGCCTAGCCTAATCTAAGCCTGGCTTGCAGGGGGGGAAGCGGAAGAAAGGAGCGCCAAGGATCCGACTATCCTGTGAGCGAACACGAGTTCAGTGGGCCAACCTTGAAATAGGGTTATGGTTTGCCAGATCTACCAGTAGATACGTTTGAGATACGCTACATCCATGTTATCATATCGATCCATGTGGTCCTCATATCCTTCTCACAACTTCGTTCACGACCTCACTCGTTTTGCTCTTCCCACCGAGATCGGGCGTCAAGTACCTGCCTTCCCGAATCACTGCGTCCACCGCATTCTCAATGCGGGTGGCCCCATCTCCATATCCAAGCTGACGCAGCATGAGTGCAGCGGAACGGATTGCAGCAAGAGGGTTAGCAATATCCTGACCAGCTATGTCTGGGGCAGATCCGTGGACGCTAGAACACCTGATTAGATCGTATCCGTATCCTCCACCTTGGCGACTCACGGTTCACCCATAACAAAAGTATCTCCTGCATTTATCGAGGGCACGAGGCCCAAAGAACCAACAAGTGCAGCAGCGGCATCCCTGAAGTGGAAATAAGCAGGTACAGAGATTCTCATGGTCCGGGACTCACGAGATGATATCACCATAAAGATTGGGCGCAACCATCACATCGTAGATGCTATTGCCAATAGTTTGACCAAACCTGAACAAACGGCCCATGGAAGTACTCACTGTGGTTCCCGGAATAATCTACAGGTGGTCAGTAACGTCTTCATAGAATGACATGTAAACAAACCTATATACAGCGCTGTCGACAAGTTGCTCCGCAACCGTGATGCTGTCATATTTCCCGTCTGCCCCGGGCATACTAGAAACACCTCGAACGGTTTCGCGGAATA
>JBBPRJ010000190.1:0-13518 GCA_038092975.1 Chalciporus piperatoides | reverse complement strand
TTCCAAGGATGACGAGTCCCCAAGAGTGGATGAGCCTCTTCCTAAGTTGGTGATGGAGAGGGAGAAGTTGTTGGAAGAAGCGAGACGAGAGCTCCAGACATCTGGTCAAGGTGCAAAGAAAGGTATCAGCTTGGTCGTCATCGGTAGGTGAAGGTACGTGTTGTGACGCTCGTGCCTCTCATCGATCTTTAGGACATGTTGACGCTGGAAAGTCGACCCTGATGGGCAGACTGTTGTACGAACTAGGACGTGTCGATGAAAAGTCACGACATACAAATGAGAGGGAAAGTAGCCGAGCCGGGAAGAGTAGCTTTAGCTGGGCCTGGGAACTTGATGGGACCGCGGAAGAGAGAGAACGGTCGGTTGTCGTTGCGCCTCTGTGCTGTGCTTGCCGACTGAAATTTGGTTGTAGAGGAATCACTATGGACATCGCGATGCAATCCCTTGCGACGCCGCACCGACAGATAACAATCCTGGATGCTCCGGGACACAAAGATTTCATTCCGAACATGATATCTGGAGCATCCCAAGCGGATTGTGCGCTTCTCGTCGTTGATGCTACGACCGGGGAATTTGAAGCAGGTTTCGAGCGCGGAGGACAAACCCGTGAACACTTGGTCCTCGTTCGGAGTCTCGGCGTGTCCCAAGTGATTGTAGCGGTTAACAAGTTGGATCAAGTGCGTCTTGAGCTGTCATACGCCATAGTCGAGGGTGACACTGATGGATCTGGGTCTAGGTCAACTGGGAACAAAGTAGATACGAGGAGGTGTGCGAACATCTAAGAGCGTTCTTTGGTCAGTCAGGCTTCCAGTCGTCAAAGACAAGTTTTGTGCCTGTGGGTGCGATGCTTGGTGTGAACCTTGTGCATCGGGAAGCCCTTGAGGCGTCAGTCCTGTCACAGTGGTACCAAGGACCTACCTTGGTCGATCTTCTTGGTGAGTTGAGGCGATCCTGATGTCACTTCTACTCATTTTTTCCCAGATAAATTGGAACCTCCCGTGCGGGATATTGCATCACCTTTGAGGCTTCCCATCTCGAACGTTTTCAAAGGGCAAAGTTCTGGGATTGGAGTAACCGGTCGGGTGTGCAGTGGTATAGTTCAGGTTGGAGAACGCCTACGAGTTCTTCCTGGAGACGAGACTGCGGTCGTTAAATGTGAGTACCTAAGAAGGACATCGTTCATCACTTCTTGACACCACTCTAGCAATCGATATCGACGAACGAAGCGTACCGTGGACAGTTGCAGGATCCAACGCGACGCTCTATCTGACATCGATCGATCCTATTCACCTCACCATCGGCAATGTCCTCTGTCCGCCTACAGATCTCGTGCCCCTCGCAACATCTTTCAGCGCGCGGATTATCGTCTTTGACATTCAGCTTCCAATCACGAGTGGTGCTTCGGTATGTGTGACCTAGTCGGGCTTGGTCACAAATTATAGAGGCGCTCACGGTCAGCGACGTACGTAGGTCGAGCTATTCCATCACTCGCGAGATGTCCCTGCGACGATCTCGAAGTTGGTTGCCACGCTCGATCGAGCGGTTGGGTCTGTGACGAAAAAGAACCCGCGGTATGGTCTTGCGTGTCGATATGCATGTATCCTGGCTGAGCGTGATCGTAGTGTGTTGACGAAGGGTACTTCCGCTGAAGTTGAGATCACTCTGCGAGGGGATACCCCCTCAGGACCTGGCTCCGTTGCAAGAGCTATCCCGATCGAACCGTTTGCTATCAACAAGGACATGGGTCGCCTTCTGTTGAGACGGGGCGGGGAGACAATTGCCGCAGGTGGGTGAATCCTAAGCGATCTTTGTATCAGAGGCGCTCACACAAAAGACAGGAATCGTTTTGGAGATTCGTCAATGATAGCTAGCAACCGAGAAGATGATCCCAGTTCCAGACATGTATAGACACGACAAATTCAACTTTGCAAACAGACGTGCCGAGGTGATGAATAACCGCAAGTAAAATAATTTAAGTCTAAGACAGCATGATGGAGGCATGCATCGTAAAAAGGACGTGATCGTACGTAGCAGTCAGGAGTCTATGGAGCAGAGGGAAAATGAAACCACGAAGACACGGGAGATGCTAGGTGGAAAGTAAGCTTAAGCCTTACTCTTCTCCTTCACTTTTTCCTTGTCCTTATCCTTGTCGAAGATATGTCTTATCCTCGCGAAAAAGGATCGCCGCTTTTTGTGCGTCGCAGTGTTGAGTTTCGAGGGAGAGGTGGAAGTGGAAGGAGGCGCTGATGCCCGCCGGGATTTGCCGTTAGCAGCAGTCTCGGTTTCAGGCTGTTTCGTAGACGTCTCTGGGACCTTGACAGGAACCGGAACGGGTGCAACATCGCCGACAACCTGGGCCGGTTCGGCAGCACCCGATTCAGATTGCGCGGCCACTGCCTCCTTGGCAGTCTCGGGCTCAGATGCTGCCGGAGGTGCGGGTGAAGGAACACCCACTAGTTCCCCTTTCGAGAATTGGATGGGCGCATGTGTAACGAAACTATTCGGGGGGTGTGCCTCGGCATTTCCATTGACCTGAAGCTCCGACGGAGGCGAAGTAGAGGCGTTCGGTAATGACACATCAACAGACGAGGGGGATGACTGCGCGGGTGGGGGAACTTCGAGTGTCACTGATGCAGTGGACGTGGTGGTTTCCTTCGTATCAGCAGGTGTATCCTATGAAGGGGACGAGTTAATATAACATTGAACGATAGTAAACTGGGGACTCGCCTCGCTAACATGGGCCTCAGCGGGAGGTGCGGCGCCTGGCCGAGATCCTGCCACAGTGACCTCCTGGGAAGTGATTGGAAGAGATACCCCGACAGCTGGTTCGGCGGTAGGCATCCACTCCACGGCCGTCACCATCATCTCAGCATCGTTATATCCTTCACCTGGTCCTTCAGAAGGGATAGACAACCGCGCCAGTTGTTCTTGAACAATGGATGACACCGGCCTTGTGGGGACATGAACGACGTTGTTGAGGTTCCCGTGGCCATCTTCCTCTTTAAGTTGGTCGTCTCGACATTGCCAGCGACCGTCGACGATGAACTTGTATGCAACCTTTTCACCCCAGGGGACTTTGACGGTGCCTGAAAACCCAGCGTTGTCTTTAGCCAAATGAATGGAAGACGACCACTGTTTGGCAGTCGTAAGTGGTGAGCGGACTTTGCGGACGAGGGTAGAGTGGGCAGGTGCTGACCTGGTCGAATGTGCCAGTTGCGATCACGCCTGTTGGGCCCGAGTTAGGCCTAGGAGAAGAGTTGATGAGTAGGTCAATAGGCAGAACGTTCAACGGTCCGCAGGGATCACTTACCAGACGAGCTCGAGGTCGTGAAGATCTTCAACGCTCATTGCCTCGACGTTTGACGCAACCGAAACTAAGCCGAGATGTTCAGAGTTCAAACCAGTCTGTATTTATATCACGTCCATTTCGTAACGCTGAACACACGACTTGAATTCAGCGGGTAAAAGCCGACAGGTAAAAATGCAGATAACGCCTTGCACAGGCAACGTGTTCCCGTCGCTGTCAGATAACATCTCTACTACACCGGGTCACATTCCAAGAAACTTGCCCATTCCATGAGGTCTACATATAAAGTCTATAAAGTCCGACAAGGGGGGGAGACATATGTTTCATTTTCATTTTCAACCAGTGCCATCCGCACCAATGCCCCGCAAGACTGCCTTGCGACTTTTGCTTTTCCTCGCCCGCAGCGGCTGAGAGCCTCGCTGATCCGGAGGTGTGAAGCCTAGGAATGTCTTGGCAGAACCTTCTGCCCCAGTATTCAGGGAGTTATCCGCATGGCGTGGTTCCATATCGGCGACAGGTGTGACTTGCTGAGTGTCCGGGTCTACGTAGACAACTGACATCGGGGACTCTAATGCGGTGATGCCGAGTTGTTGGCAGTAATACTGGACAGCCGCATGGAATGCAGTCCTCCGCACATTCCTCAATCCCCAATCTCTGCGTTACGATGAAGGGTAAGATAAGAGGACCAACGTGGTCAGAATAAAAAGTCACCAAAGATCAATATGTACTTACTGCCATGTCCTGCGAGGAAAGTGAGTTACTTTCAGAACGCAAACGACAGTGAGCGTTGAGGATACGTACGAATTGTGAGGAATCCCAATGGTGATCTCTAGATGGCGTTGGAAGACGATTTTTTGCAGAGCGATCGAAGTGGTGGGCTGAAACCATCTATTCTCTTCGGTCGCAAGCCATTGGTTAACACGAGTCTCAAGTGCATCCAGCTTTTCCAGGGGTGTACGCCAAGCGACTTGCATTGTCAGAGATTCAGTCATTTTCTGAAAGTCACGTCAATCGAAAGCTACGACAGGCAAAAACGAATTCATACATCACTTCGGCGAACATTTGTTCTACGGGCGCCCTCAGTTTGCACCATTTTCCGACAGAAGAGGACTTACATGAATTTCGTGAAGAGTTGACTGTTCGAGTAGTAAGACTCAGTGCCGTCCGATCGAATGAACACCGTCTGGATAATCAAGTGAGCAAACCACAAAACTACAGAGGTAAGGTGAAAGCGTACTGCAAACAATCCCATCCTCTTCACGATCAGGTTGTCAGCTGCACGTGCGTTAGCATGCATGTTCATCGTCCGTTGATGGTATCTTACTGTCAATGAAGCATCGATCACCAGTGTCAAAGGGGCTGCAAGGACGTCAGAAACGGGAATCTGAATCGGCGCGATGGATGAACTCACTGTGTCACAAACAAGAACATGATGGCGTCGAAGACGTTACTGGCTGAATTTTTGAATATGAAGCTCGCCGCGATACCCAGTGAGTATACACTGGTCAGCGATTGAGTGACGTTAACCCCGAAGATGCTCAGCGAAATGAAGAACAAGATGACAAATGCAAATAAAAGCAAGATTTGGTTGAGTGTTTTGAGAGCGACCCCGACATCGCGCATACTCCGAGAGAGGAAACGCCGCTCTTTGTAGATCCGTAGGATGGTCGCCTTAATCTCAGGTCGCGAGATGTCACCATTGCCATCTTTGTCGAAAACTCGGAAGGCCTCTTGGGCTTCCTCCGGGGAAGAAAACGCGGGCTGGAAGTCTCCTGGCAGTAAATAGGTCCTATGGCGGTCACGGAATGTTGTGTATATTGCCCGGGCCAGACGCTGTCAAACACAATTCAATCCAACTGCTAGCAAATCACTTCGCACAGTAAAAAGTCAGCCATACCTTAGCTTCGTGGGTGGAGTTGACACTGAACCTCAACCCACTCAAATCATTGTCATCGCCTTTGATGTTGCGAGCATCATGCAACACCGCCGACTTGATGACTCGTGCGGCTTTGATGGCTGGGTTGTGTTCGTCGTGTGCATGTTGGTCTCCAGCACGTTTGCGAGATGGCGGGTAATCATGCGATGCTATCTCGTGGTTTTCCTGCGCTGAATTCGAAACCGAAGCGCTGGCCGGAGTTCGAGGATACTCCATCCCGGGTGAGTCAGGTGTCAAGTCATACAACTGGACAAAAGTTTTGGGGTTCGTTTGTTTGTGCTTTCCTTTGACACTTTTGCTATGGGTCCCATCCTCGGCATCACCATCGTCACTAGCTTCGTAACCATTAGAAACGCTCCCAAAGTAGTGACGGTAGCTAGAGTCTTTCTCACCAAAGGGGCTGGTGAAACCGAAGTTGAACATGTTAAGTGCGGCACTGGATCTGTGTTGGTGGTGACGAGACTTGGGTTTGTAGTCGCGGAGCTTTTCGATGGCGCGGAGAGCAACTCTGAGCTCATGAAGACGTTCCTTGTAAGCAGTTCGATGAAAAGCAAACGCTAACATGAGGTATGAGCTGGGAGCAGATGCGTTCAAAGATTCAATATACCGATAGCATGGGACAACATTCTTTGGACGCATATAACCAATGTCAAGAAAAACAAAAATTCGATGGCTTGGGCAACCTGCGGGTGTTGATGGGCGCCCTAAGTCGTGAAAGCTTTTAATAACACACTCACTCGATCAGTATATGCAGCAAGGCTCGTTCCATCGAGACCGCCATTGTACAATCTGAAGATGTTCTGGAACAAGATGACCCAACTGAGCCAGGCGCTTGCGGCGTACAACACGGGTTTGAAGGTATCTTTGACGGAATCGTACAGTTCGATGTGGGTCTTGACCTCCTCGGAAACATGACCCCATGAGATTGATATCAACAGGCGTGTTATTGCGGGTATGATGTCTATGATCATTGCTAGGGCCCAGGATATAACGACATTAGCCGCTGCCCAGAAAAGCCAGGCTTCGATGTTTGTGTCGACATAGTGACGGTATTCGGTGGGGTGGGGTTTGTACCAGAAGAAATGTACAAGCAGGGCAGGGGTCACCAGGACACCGGCAAGGAATGTGGAACCGATCAAGGAAGAAAACAAAAGTGTAAATAGGCTACGAGGACAGCTCAGCAACGATTGTGGAAGGATGCGAGGAAGCAAAATGGACGAACCGCCAGATTGTCCAGCGCCTTGATCTGATATTTACGCCCATCTGTTTCTCGAACATGGTCTCTTGGTCTTCGAGGTCCTCATCACCACTCCAGTCGAAGTCTTCTTCAAGCTCTTCTTCATCGTCGGTCCCTGCGAACGATGGAGCGCGTGACTCGAGTTTGGGAGGGGTATTGAAGTATTGAGCTGAAGGTGCATGCTCTAATTCCTCGGGGTAGTGAACAGTAGGCTTATTTAGCGACAAGTCCGAACTCTGGCTGTTCTGTCTCATCATGCCTTTGACATGGGTATTAGCTTGACTTCGAAAAAGAATGCCACAGAGAACGGGCTGTCGAGCGTGGATGCTGACTGTGCTGGTAGGTGGTCGTCTTCGTTGGCAGCCTCACAACGAGCGTGAGCGACCTGTGGAGCTTCTTCATCTGGCACTTGACGCCAAGCACTCATCGATCATCAGTATGTAGGTTTTTTTACATACGACTATCACTATCGACGGCAGTTCGACTAGACCTGGGTCCGATATAATTTAATTTAATTTAATTAATGCGCGAAAGAAAAAAAAAATACCTACACCGAAAATTGTAATGACAAATCTAGTTCAGTCCCCATAAGCCCCTGTCTCTCTGCCTATACAAAGTCGAGACATTGAACTCCCCTCGCACTTAGCTTGAACCATCACGATAAGCATGGCACAACAACTTCCTGCGGACCCTAAAGTGGTCAGAAAGATGGAGAAGGATGTCGCAAATGAGGCCAAAGAAGACGAGAAGAACTACCAGCGTGCTGTGAAGGAGCTCAAGAGCACAGAGAAGTCAGAGGCAAAGGCAGCCAAGGTCAGACAATCCCTGCTCCGTCTCATCTTTTAACCCCTAACATAAACCCCCCAAGGTTGCGAGCAAGGCGGAGAAGACTTTAAAGAAGTTGGAGGATAAGGAACATGATCTGACCAAGTCGCTGCAGAAAGCTACATACAAGCACGACGAGGCCGTCACAAGCTTGCACAGCGCACAGGGTGACCTTCAGGTGAGTTGTGGGACAGTTTCTCCCGAATCATAACTGGATCCGATTTTACATAGGTTCAGAAACAACAAGCGTCGAGATTGAAACAAAACACCGAGAATCTGAGACAGAAAGCAGATCAGCTCTTCAAAGCCAAACAAGTTCGTGAGGTGTGTGCGCTCGTACAACGTTCTTGCCATCTGCTGATGAGACATCCTCTAGGTGGAGCGTAGCAACAAGCTGCAGAAGCTTCATATGCCTCCTCCGACTGCGGAGGCGAATGGTTCAACAAGCAACCAAGCTACTGCCTGAGGTTTTGGTTAATTTAGTGTAAGCGAGTGACGAACTGTCCTCTGACTCTTGTAAGCTCTTGACACTTGTACCGATGTAAGTTACCTACCGTGACTTTACCTTAGTTAGAGTACACTTAGTTTAATAAGACTTACAGTTATTAATTAGTACAATATCGCACCTCACGTGTTGATGACTAAGCGCCGGACATGTTTTCGAAAGGGTTAGGTTGAGCATGGAGAACTTGAGCTCGCTGTTTCAAACGACGACAAAACATCGTTCAGCGTCGCCGGCGACATTGCCAACGTTACTTGATCGCACGATCGATCCCTGTCACTCCCATGAACAAAAATCCTTTCATTCCTCAGCCAACTTACAACCCTCCCCAGCCCCCGCTACCTCCCGGTCCTCCCCCAGCGGGTCCTCCTCCCGACTATTCTGCATATTGGGCAGCAGCTGCAGCCCAACACGCCCAACAGCCTTCGGCAGCAGCCGCTTCTGTCGCTTACAATCCACAATGGAGTACCCCCCAGCCCCAAAGGCCGCCTCCCGAACAAAGCACACTGTATGCGAATTACGGATATGGAGGCCAGAACTTGCTTTGGCAACAAAGGCAACAGCAACCGCAACAACAGCCTCAGCATTACCAACCTGTTCAGCCAATGGCACCTCCCCCACCTCCTCAGGCACAACCCCAACCCCAGTATAATCCTTACCAAGCTTCCGTCGGGTTTCAAGCATATGTGCCCCAGGCTCCCCAGCCTATCATATCACAGCCGACATACCAGCAAGCTCCTCACTCGATCGCTCCCCCTCAGCACCCTCAGCAATACTTCCCTCAGCAACACCACCAGCAACACCACCAACCCCGGCATAATCCCGGCCTGCACCATACGCCACCGCAACACCTTCCTCCTGCGAAAAGACAAAAGTTCGATGGGCCTAGTGGAAATCAACATGGCCAGCAACGCCAACATGGCCCACCTCCCCAGCCACAGTTCCAGCCTCCGCCTACTCCTCCGAATCCTATGTACGGTCAGAATACTCAGAGCCAACAAGGCGTCAACCAGGTTCCCCTTGGCGGACACAACAGAGGCGGCATGGGTGGTCGCGGTGGTTCCATGAATGCTGGTCGAGGTCGAGGGGGGTCCATGGGTGGCAACAGAGGTGGGATGAGCGGTCAACGTGGCGGTCGAGGTGGCAGCATGTTCATGAGTGGTGGAGGTGGTCGTGGTGGTCAACAAGGTTCCATGCGCGGCCACGGTTCCCGAGGCAATTTTGGAAACAAGCAGGATTTCCATAACCGGAGAGGTGGGTCGTTCAATGCGGGGCATCAACATCACCAGGGAAATATGGGCAATGCTGGCTTTCGTGGACGGGGACAGGGCCATTCCGCGGGTCGTTCTGGGCGGCAGGATGGTACAAATGCTCAAATGGGCAATCGCGATGCATCGTCTGGAAGTTTTACGAGTAGTGGTAAGAAGGACGAGAATCGGCGCACTCTTACAGATTTTAAGATTGTGGGGCTCGAGATGCCCGAGCTCGGATGGACGTGGGGCGTACTTCCATCTGCTGTCAAAGCAGAGGAAAAGGAGGGGGCTGCTTCTCTCGTTGACTCTTCACATGTTGTTGTCAAGGAAGAACATCCGGATGGTTCCATCAGTGGGGAACAAGCTGACTCTGCGCATAAGAGCGAGCATGCTCCCACCGATCCGTCAGTAGCTGAGGTCAAGGTGGAACCATCCAATGGCGAGCATTCTTCGCTCATATCTCCGCCACCGTCTCGCATTCGCATTTATTTCCACACGCCGGTCTCACCGGATGATTCGCATCCCATCCCACACAATTCATCGTACGTCTATGGGGCCACACCCATGGACTCGCGCAAAGGCAAGCGCAAGAAGCTTGAGGATGATGATGGGGATGCAGAAGAAGGTCGAGGGCGCCCACCTCCGCCACGCGGGAGTCAGATGAGCGATACTCCGAGCCTTGATATGGATGGATTGGGTCGGGGTAGTGCTGCGCCAAGCGTAGCGGAGACTGCCAGTGAAGGTGACTGGCTCATGGCTGCTATCGCTGAAGACGATGGTGATACTGCCGACGTCGAGGTTGGTGCACACGGCGAACGAGCCGGTGACGAGGACGATGACCAACTTCGTGTGAGTCGTGTCGAAGACCCTCACGTCACAGTCGATGAGTCGAGTATCCCCGGACTCGGAGGTGACATCGTCAATGGTGAGTCCTCGACCTGTTTCAACGATCCCTATGATGGATGCTTCCTGAACATCGATGGAGGGTGTCCATCTGACGGCCGGATGTTTCATGGAGCTAACGCTTGCTCTGAAGGGACTGTTGTTGATGGACATGGACATGGTTCTTTGGGCGATGATAGTGCTGTCGCTTTCCATGATCCAAGTGACAATGCGGCAGTGGCTGATAAGCTGCTGCCAGCTGCGTCAAACACAACTGGCCAAGATTCCAACTCGATGCCGTCAGGCATTCGCCCCGATGTGGATGATGTCGTCTCTACTCAGGAAGAAACTACATCGTTCGCTGCCTCCGAGGCCACGCAGCCTCTTCACGGTGGCCTCGGCACTGAGGATGGGATTGACGCGGTGCTTGGTGGTTCTTCCTCGCTCACTGAACCTTCTCGTCTCGCTTCTCAATCTTCTTCATCTTTGAGTTCATTTGATGTTTCCTCGAGTCGTGCCTCGGCACCCCCTCCTGTCGTCGCCGCGCAGTCACAGTTTGATATGCCTCAAGCGGAGGATTCTGCTGATCATGCTGGGCTCGCTGATACGCAAAGACCCTCTTCTGACAGCCCAGCTGAGGTTGCAAGGATTCTTACAGGTCCGAGGCCGTTGCAAGCCTACCCGTCGTTTGCTTCGACTATTGTGGACGACACACAAGACAACGGGCTTTTCTCTCAGGAAGAAGATACGCAAGCCCACGACGACGATTCAGTTCCTACATTCACTCAACCCGACGAGAAAGCTACTTCCCATGAATTTGAGAACGATCAAGAACACCTTCCAGAACCCCCTGCTTCCCCCACATCGAATACTCTACTGTCAACATCTTCAGGTTCCACTTACGGCGAGTCGTCGAATCCACCAGCGACCACGGCACTCAAGAAGGGGAAGACACCATCTGCAAACCGGCTATCAATATCATATGCTGCGGGCAGTAGACGATTGGTCGTGGATGCAGAAGTTGTTGAGTATCTTCGCGTGTACAGGGATGAGGGTCGGATCGAGGTGCACATGTCTTTGGACAGAGATGATGATGGGTTGAAGGGTGTACTGGTACGTGGTCATCTTCCGCTTTTTAGCGTTTTTGTGACGGATTAACCGACAATGTCCAGATTGAAGGGCTTTCAGAGGCCACTAAATCGTACCTGCCTCTGCCAACTATTCCTGATCCTTGCGATTCTGACGAGACAATCCCATCGTTTTCGAAAATCTCGTCGCCGATCAAAGTACATCTCGTCGTTCACCTGGACACTGACCGACCGCTATCGGAACCGAAGTGGGTGAAGTCGGGTGACGTGCAAGAGTGGTTGAAGAGCATGTTTGGTCGTATGTTCTGGGTTGCCGGTGAAGCAGCAGATGGATGGGAGAAGAAGATCGAGGTTACGGATCCTGATCCAGTGAGTGAATTCACCATGCAATCGTCGCCTTGTTTCAACCCGCTTCATAGGCACCTACGATCTGGACTGTTCTCGAGGGCTGGGCAGTCAACTCACCAGTTGGAGTCCAGACAGAGCGCCAACGTTTTCTCAAGACGCACATGACTGAGGTCGACAATCTCTTGGAGATATTGCTGAGACTTGTCCGCGGCGAGCGTGCGACACCCTTTTCCCAGACCGCACCTGCCATATCCGCGCCCAGTATCTCTGGTCCCCTCCTTGCGGCATTCTCCCAATCATCAGCCCATGGATCGCAGCAAACGCACGTTTCCCTCGCCGTGCTTGCGATGTTCTACATGACGGTCGACTATTCGCAGAAGGCGAACGGCGACAAGGGAAAAGCAGAGGCGGAGGAAAGGATGGGTGAAATCATCAGGTGCCTGCCGTCACACCTGATATATAAGAGCTTGGACGGTATCTTCAAGGAATGGAGGGCTGATAAAAAGGGAGCACGATGAAACGAGTGGTTTATTATAACACCATCTGTGTAGTTTTCTTCCACATAATTATTTCTGCATCTAACATCGTCGTTAATATCATGTGACCTCTCTACATATCCGGTCTCCGACCACTGCTGGACGCGTCACCTGTAACGGACAACCAGGTCGATACACATCTTAACTCGCTACTATGGTCTGTATACGTTTCTATTCCACCGATTTGCAGAACGCTCACATCTCTACGCAGTTCAGGAACACATACGACTCCGATAACACTGTTTTCTCCCCACAAGGTCGTCTCCATCAAGTCGAATATGCGCTCGAAGCCGTGAAACAAGGATCTGCAGCAGTTGGTCTGCGATCAAAGACCCATGCTATATTACTCGCCTTGAAGGTCTGCTCATCGCTTCTGCATTGCATACACGCGTGACTGATGTCCGGTAGCGTTCTACGGGAGAGTTAGCATCGTACCAACAAAAGATGTTCCGAATAGACGATCATGTCGGTATTGCCATCGCAGGCCTTACGTCGGATGCACGTGTCCTCAGGTGCGGACCATTGCCCTCTATACCCTATGACGCGCCGAACTCATCTGCATCATTCTGCATCCCACCACTGATAGTAATTTCATGCGGCAACAAGCCATGAGCGAGCGGATGGTCTTTAACCGACCAATGCCTGTCAATCGGCTCGTGTCTGCTATCGCCGACAGTGGGTTTGCGTTGATATCGTGTGTTGTCAAACGCTCATCTCACCCTCGTGATGGCAGAGGCACAGGTAAACACCCAGGAATATGGTCGCCGGCCTTATGGTGTCGGTTTCCTTGTCATCGGTCAAGATCAAACAGGTCCACATCTGTTCGAGTTCTCCCCGTCAGGAAACTCGTATGAGTACTTCGCAATGTCGATCGGCGCACGGAGCCAGAGTGCGAAGACGTATCTGGAGAAACACTACGAGAGCTTTGCCGATTGTAAGTCTCCTTGGCCGCTAGGCGTGATGTCTATGTTCACGGCCACCCCTCGAAGGTACTCTGGAAGAGTTGATTAAGCACGGTCTGCACGCTCTTCGCGAAACGCTTCAGCAGGACAAAGAGCTTAACATCAACAACACCTCAATCGGCATCGTCGGTCCCGCAGGCATCCATGAAAAGTCAACTTCTCCGACGGGTAAATTCCGCACAATTGATGGGGATGCGGTGAAGGTCTACTTAGAAAGCATGGACGTGAAAGTGCCTGCAGATGGATCCGTGCCGGCACCACCTGCAGCCGCTGCTGATGAGGATGTACAAATGTCAGGTTGATGTGCCAATATACTAATGTTCTTTCTTGTAACATGATGTTTCAACACTGCGTGTTGAGTGGCGGATCCAACGCTATATTCAAACGGAATCAAGAAAGGGGGAAGGATCACCCATTTATGAGGGTCCAAATGCACAAATATTCGGCGCGCAACTTTTCGTAGAGCGCGCCACTATTTGCGGGTGATTGCGCCCGAGCGCGCACAATATTGTAGAGTCTACTGAGAGTAAGTGTTGAACTATCGTAGTAAATATAAAGCTAATGGCTACCTTACCAAGCAAGCCGAGGACGGCCTGAGGAGCCAGTAAATCGGAGATTATATTATTTACTGGATATAGGACT
>JBBPRJ010000189.1:0-13550 GCA_038092975.1 Chalciporus piperatoides | reverse complement strand
GCGGGAAGGATCATGAGATCGCCAGCGTCAAGGGCGCAGCGGATCCACCTATCAGTGGGGTGTTCTGTTCCCATCACCAACGCCGGAATGGCAGGTGAGTCATCAGGAAGAGAAAAAGGCAAGAACAGGTCGTAGCGCACCGCGAACGTCGAAGAAACCACTCCCCTCGAGAATATACCTGATTTCCTCGTCTTCATGCATGTGTCTATCGTGCGTATCCGATCAGCGTGTGTGTGATAGAGACACCATTGAAGCGTCGTGGTGGACACGCACTCTTCGTAGAACATCTTGAGTTTGCTCTCGTAGAGATCGCCGAGGCCCTCTTTGGTGATCGTGATGACGTCTCTGTTCTTGTACCCACGTTCTAGAGCGATGGCGTCGACGTTGGTGTAGGAGCCTGTGGAAGGGACTGGGTAGTGCCAGTGATCGACTCCGATCTTGGTGAGGGTGGTGGCTGGGACGGGTTCGCCGGAGTCGTGGCGTAGGCGTTGGTCGCCAGGGATGTTGTCGAAGTAGTAAGTACGCATCGTGTGGAGAGAGAGATGGAAAGAGATGGAGAGATTGGCGCTGGCGGTTGAAGGCCTTAGTGAGATGATGGTGCCATAAATAACAAGTACTGTGTGTGTTTCCAAAAAGGAGAATATCACCGGACTTCCATCGAAAATAGTCACCGGAAAGAACGTGTGAAAATAGGTTATTCTCGCTCTTTTTCTCCCCCTGAGATAATCCAACGATAATTCTCTGTTGAAAAGCATGTGTGTTGCGAACTAAGAGTTCACTGATGTCCATACAATATACACATCTTGTCCTCATACCCCGATCGTTGATGCCCTTGCCGACAAGATGCCCCGTTCAAAGTATGTGTACTGCTCGTGCGTGGCTTATGGATGCCAGAGCAACCCGGATGGCAGTGGCCAGAAGCTCCAAGAGGCCCAAACTGCAGCACGACACCGGCTTGCAGATGAGGCCCTGACGAGGAGTATTTCGCACCCTGCAGCCCCTCTGAAGGCAGATGCAGACCGAGTACCTTCTAACTCATCGGCGAGTGTTATTAGCAAGCTGATATTTGCTGTAGTCTGGGACGCACCAGGACCGTGATCACTCCCTGACGGTCCAGGCCGCACCAGATATTGTCGATGACTCAAACAGCGACCAGGGGCATGCCGAGTATCCTGAGCTACTGCTCGGAGATGTCTTTGATGATTACATCGAGGGACCACTGCCGTTTGCCAGTGAGAACGACAATCCTGAAGGGTTTAGCTCGGATGAAGAAATATTACCTGGCTCCCAGTACAACAATGCTGAAGAAGACGAGGATCAAGTCTTAGATGGAGCTGACATGGACGAGTTCGAGGAACAGCCGGACGACGACGATGACCAGGCAGGACAACCTGACAATATGAATGCGCTATTATTCGTTTCGCAGGGCCCCGAGTTTGATTTCTCGGATACACACGAGAACGCTGACATCCACGCCGCACCGCCGACATGCATGCAGGACCATCCAGCTGTCCGGAATGCCTACATACATGCGTTTGTTGGTGCAATGCACTTCAATGCGACACACGCAGCCGTCCAACACGATCTAGCTGGCAAAGAGCGTCTCCTTCAATTAGCTCGACAGGTGAACCCAGCTATCGAGTATCCCGGTCTCGACAACTTTCCCCGAACTCTCCCCACCCTTCTCAAACGTCTCGGCTTATCGACGGACAACTTCATCGTATACTTCTTCGTATGTGACATCTGTTGGCGCCTTCACCACCCGTCTGTGCTATATGAGCTCAATTCCTCGAGCTGCATTGACGAGACCTGTAACGGCAAACTTTACACTATCAAGCGACTCGCTGATAATACGGAGAAACGAACACCGACAAAGATTGTACCCTATGTTCCTCCTGAGCGGGCACTTCAGCGCTTTTTCCTGCGACCGGGAAAATGGGACCAATTCCAGCACTGGCGAGGACCAGGCGACGAAGTCCAAGAAATCCCACCGATTCCAGGTCGTGGCTATGAATCGTTTGATGATCCGTCGGCACCGTTAGGAGACATATATGACGGATGGGGGTGGCGTGCTATCCAAGCAGGGTTACATCGTCGTCGAGGGGGGAGATGGGAAATCGAAGATGTTAATCTTATGGAGATCGAGCAGCGGTTTGTTTCTCTCCCGTGCGGGTTAGTTTGGCAGATTAACATTGATTGGTGAGGCATTGATAAGTGTCTAAACTCGTTCTAAACGCCGTGATTGTAGGTTTCAGGCAACGAAAGGAAAGGCTGGCATGCATTCAACTGGTGCCTTCTATGCCGTGATATGCAACAATCCTCGTTCGATCCGTTATCTTGCAGAAGAGACCATCCTTGTCATGGTACTACCTGGACCAGACGAGCCGTCCTTGGAGCAGATCAACAACCTTCTCGAACCTTTTGTTGAGAGCATGCTGCGACTTGACATGGGTGAGCCCAGATGAATCAAAGTCGTGTTCGTGATGTCATTTCGTACCTAGGTGTTGAATTCGTCGTCCATGGACACGAGAATAAGCTTCTCTCTCACTCGAAACTCAACTCCAATGTTTCAGATCTCCCCGCCAGCCGCAAAATGAGTGGCCTCCACGGCCATAATTCAAAGTTCTTTATGTGTACAATATGCACAAAGCCATTCTTCGCTTTATGTCATCCAAACTGCTATGATCGTACAAGTAAGTATATCATTTCATCCTCATCAGATACAAGAATAATAGATTTAGCCTTCAAATTTCGTGACGACTGGAGATACATCAAGTACTCTTTCCGTGCGCGTGATGCAGATCGTACAGATGCCGAGGCAATTAGTGAGAAACGAGGGGTTCGCTGGTCCGCCCTTAACTATCTACCAGGATGGCGACCTAGCCGAAGCTCTCTCATTGAATTCATGCATGCCGTCTTCTTATGTACACTTTTCTCCTTCTCGTTTATCTTTTTCTGACAGCTTTTAATCTCAGGTTTGATAAGGCATATCAATCGTAACATCATCCTCAAGCTTGGCCTCCTTAATGGTGGGCAATTTGTCAAGCCAATGAAGCGGGTCGAGAATTTTTTTGAGACACTCGTATGGCCTGCCGGAATGACGCGGCTACCTCCCCCTGTAAGCACCTCCTGAATCATCTGTTCAGCTTTATTTCTTGACTGAGTGCGTCAAGATAACCAGTGGTAAAGGATCACCAAAGGCTGATCAGTGGCGAAATCAAATCACCATACTCTTTGTTGCACTCTTTGTTGCATGGGAGGTGAATGGAGAGATTCCTGATGCTGATGCGGCCCCATCAGCATCCAACACCAAGAACTACAAGGCTCAAATGGCAATGCAAAAGACACTTCGTGCACGCCGAATGGAGCTTCTGCGTTACGAGAACCCCAATCCATCAGAAACCGACCAACAACGAGCGACTTCTGCCTCCATTGATCGCAACTTACGGACCCACTACAGTACGTTACTCGAGTTCTCCGCTGCTGTACGAATCCTTTCATCTCGGGCACTCTCGCCCAATGATATTCGTCGAGGTTGCGCTGCCCTATCTCGGGCTATCCAGAACTGGGCTCGAATGGGTTGTCATATGACACCATACTTCCATCTCGTTAGTCATCTCGAAGGACAGATGTACGAGTTTGGACCACCATATGCAACTTGGGCATTTCCATTCGAACGTCACAATGGAAGGCTGGCAAAGATGAATCATAATCAGCACAAGGGTGGCGAGCTCGAGGGCACCTTGATGCGTAGATGGTGGATGATCACCTTCAACTACGAGCTGGTAAATTCCTTGTGTTACTTCACCCTTGAGGCCCGGGCTGATTCATGTTCTCAGATTCTTCACCTCAATGCCCTTCCAAATCGCACGGACCATGATGAAGACTCCCTCCGTCTCCTCCGCGAGTGTCTAAAGGCCCAAAAGGTGCAAAATCACGATCCACAAACTGGTGGTGGTACGCAGTCCGAGCCATACTCTGTGATACATACTGACCTGAAATCTAGTCCTGTGGAGCGTCGGCAAGAAAATTTCGCTCATCGAAACCGACCACAACCTCTATGAGCTTGTTTTCAGATATCTTAGAGCCCATTGGCGTCGCCGTGTTGAACTCAAGCGAAGCACGGATGTTCTTGGTAATGGCGAGAATTTCACAGGTCAGGTTCTCGCATTCTCGCACATACGATGGAAAGGTCTCCGCTACGGTGCAGCATCAATGCATCGCGGAAAGTCAGCTCAGTATGCATACATCCACGGACGACAGCCAGTTCAAATTCAGCATTTGTTTCAAGCTATCCACGATCAACAGGGTCAGGAACCTCTCATCGCCAACCTTGCTGTTGTGCAACGTTTCATCAGCGATGAAAATTTACCCGAGTTTCCATGGGAAATGTGGTCCGTCCGTCATCACCAGCTGATATCCTGAAACTGATTTGCCGTAGGGCTGTGGATCTTGGTGTCTCAGTCTGGCGAGGAAAGCAGCTAGGTGATCTTGAGGTTGTTCCTTTTGATGTTCTCTCGGGGCACTTCATCCTTGCACCCATCAGCGTCAGCGGGCAAGATATCTGGGTCACTGTTGCGTATGATCATGTGCGTTTCACTAAAGTTCATTTGCCTGCGCCTCGCTGTTGAATACATTGACCATAGAGTTGCCCAGAAGCGGATATCAACGACGATGTGTAGCCTGATATTACAAATGTGACGATCAAAACAGTGGTATGTGCGACGCAACAATGCAAAGCAGGACGAGAAGGAAAGAAATGTTTACATCAATCTCGAACCATTGGGGTCGGCGTTCACTTGCGAATCTGCGACTCGAAGCCGTCGACTACTCCAGGACAACATCTCCATACAAATCTTCGTATTCGTTGTCTGCAAACGCCTCTTTGTCTTGTTTAAGCTCACCAGCATCATCACCATCGTCCTCCTTTGTCGTCGTATCATCCTCAATGGCTGTGGAAATAGTTGGACTGATCGCTCACGGATTTTGGTGAGATCCATAACTTACTAGGGGGTACATATCGGTCTTCTGCTTGTGGGTGCGCTTGAATCCACTCATCGTCGATCAAGACAAACGGAATCTTCAACCCCCTCTTCACATCGGGTAAATCCTTCTGACGCGGAGGACCAAGTACACGAGCATGTCGTCCCGGTCGCTTTTGATTGGCGAGGCTGTCCAGGTGGTCCATTGCTTGGTGGAACTGCACAAATGTATGTTATCCTGTCGAACATTCCCTGAATGACATGCAAACTCACCAACGGAGCTCTGTATGCTGGCCGCCGTGTCACCCATGGTTTCTTAGAAACGGCCTTTCGCTTCCCATCCACTTTCACCTTGCCATTTCCAGAACGCTTCGCGTCTCCATTGAGGTCGCCGTCCTCGTCGGTGTCTGGGTCGATCGCTTCGCGTTCGTCACCAGACTGCGCGCTCTCATCAGTGCTTTGATATGGTAGCGTGAATGCAAAGTCCCAGGCAGATTCTTCAAGTTGGGAATCTCCCCGAATGGAGTTCCGCTCCTCGAGTTTCTACAAGCACACCGGTCAGCCATAATTACAATGATACTTATCGACTGACCGTTCTCTTCCGTGCTTCATGGCGGGCATGTGCAACATCCGGTTTCGCCTTCACTTTTCCAGCGCTGTTTGCTTTCCGATAGTCGCCGGCATAATGCTTGAAGACTTCATGCAGGCGTTTGAAGATATCTTCATTGGTTTTCGAGCTGAGCATCTCGTCGCCTACGACCGGATGAAGCTTTCGAATGTTGGCTCTGACATAGGTGATCATCGGATCAACCCAAGTGGAGTTCTCCTTCCAGTCCTTCGTAAAATCCGGTCTGATTTTATTACCCTTTACCTGTGCACCATCAGCCCAGGGATGGAAGGCTTTGATTTGCTCGACTGTCACGATCCCAATGGCCGAGAGGAAACACTTTCGTACACCTGTCTGTGGTTGATAAGATTTGGTGAGCATCATGTTCCGTGACACTGCCAGCACTCACATTCCAGATATTATCTTTTGAATCTTTCACGCTTGGTGCGGAATGCCCCGAGACACTACCCGCCGGGCCTGCCTTATGAAGGTCCTCGACACTTGTCTTGACCGACTCGAGCGACGTAAGAGCCGTTCCAACCTCTGTTCGTATCTCCATTTGATCTTGCTTGAGCTTCTGCAAATCATTCTGTAGGCTGGTGATCGTCATAGTTTGGGACTTGATGAGTCCATGCGCATCATCGATTGTTTGTGTGAGTCGTTTCACCTCGGATTCAAGGCGGGTGATGGTATCCGTAAGCCACTTGGGTATTTTTGCGGGCAAGGGAGCGAAAGGGGGATTTGAGGAGGCTACTGACGACGTAGGACTGGACGTCAAGAAAGAAGTGACCGAGCTTTCGCGTGAGCCCGAGGATCCGGAAGAGGGCGGCTTCGAAACGGCAGGTGCAACAGTTTGTGCGCGCGAAGAACTTGCTGATGTTGCAATTGGATTCGAACGAGGCTTGGTCGCGGCTTGTAACAATCGAGCGTCAAACGGATTCAAGTTCGAGGCTACTTCAAAATGATTCGTCTTTGAGGCCACAGCAGCCGTAGAAGCAATGGGTGGAGCAGGTAATTCTGATGTCGGCCCGCTTGATGGTCCAGATCCTCGAAACACATCTTCAGTCCCAGCTCCGTCATCGATCATCGGGTCAATCGGGACTGATTTTGCTAGCTGCAGAGGATCCCCCAAGTCTGGATTTGGAACGGCCAACTGGGGAACTGTCGGAAATGCGTAGGAAGGTGCGTCTCCAACAATCTTTCGCTGGATCGATGCATATTGTTTCTCTGGGGGGAGAAGGGTGTCGTAGGATTGAGGAGGATGAGGCGGAATCAATGACGGGGCCAAACCGTGCATCTGAGTCGGCTGATCGAAAAGATGCTTAGACGTTCCCCCGAACGGGTTGTTGAAAGCTCCGGTATCATGGAGTCCCTTCTTGCCTCGCTTCGAACTCTTCGCTGCGTTCGCTGCAGCAGAATCGGCTCCAGAAAGGTCAAAGGTCCCGTCGTCGTGGCCTCGTTTGTTGCTGGCCTTGTTTCCATTGGTTTTGCGACTCCCAGCCATGTTGTATGCGTAGCTTGTTGGTATGGATGTACTTTGCGCGTATGCAGTATGATACAGCGTGGCTAGAACAGGCGGACGGATGTACTAGCTAGGTGCTATATTAGGCAATATAGGGATGAATTTTCGATCGGGGAAATTTTAGGGATTTTCAATCAGGAAAGATGGTCGAGAATGGGCTCTTTCCAACTATTTTCCGATCTTTGATTTATTGGCAAATTATTGTCTGATATTGGCTCTTTTCACTGATTATCCTCCAGCAAGAAACCAGGGTGAAAGTCCGGTGTATATTCTATATTTATCATATGTTTCTGCGCCGTGACAGATCCAACGTTCGACTCGGACTCGGACAAGTTCACGACTTCGATGACAAGTTACTACCTGCTACAAAGTTCGAACAGCCTGTCAGTGGACGATGACGATACCTCCAATTTGCCGCAGGAATGCAGTGCTGCGCGCGAGGGTTAAACGCTGCTTTTCCAAACGCTGACAGTCTCCGAGTCCGACCTCGCCGTATCATATCCCCAATCGTGCACCGGTACACGTCGACGTGGTTGTTACTTGATGGAGCGGTGGCACATTCCAGTGCGGTGGCAGAAGCGCTCATGCTCTGCTTCCACGGTCCCGAGTCCAGTCACGCGTGGTATCCGCATTGCAAGCATCGGCTTCACCGAACAATTTTCCTGCAGGTTAACCCTTTATATGGGCGTTCAATCTAGCATATTTTCAACATTCACGTTCCATTCCGATGACACGTTGTTGGAAGCGAAGCTCGTGTTCTCCCAGGCATGCAATGCGGCGTTGGCTCGTTGGCTCCCCCAACCCAATCCTCGCTGTTCGTTGGCACCGCACTCGAGCTCGCCATATTTGAGGACGATTTTCGCTCAACGGGGGCTCGTTCGATTTTTCACATGACGACGCACGAAGCATTCCCGTGCACTAGCCGACCACTAACCCCAGAGTCGAGAAACCTCGTGGTGTGCATCGACGGCACCTCAAATCGATTTGGCACAAGGGTAGCTTGAAACCTCGGTCCAATGCCGTGTCTCACGTTATGACTTACCCCTCGCAGAACACGAACATAGTAGAACTATACAGTCAGATCGTGAAGAATGATGTGCAGCTCACTTATTACAGCAGCGGACTCGGGGCGATCGCCAAAGTTGCAGGTGGATCCTTGGGTCATCGGCTGTCGAATGAGATCGACATGGCTTTCGGTCGGTACGTCGTCGCATGAGGTTTTCGGTGGTGAGTGATTCAATCCAGGTCCAGGAACCTCCACAAGGTCATCATGGCCTCCTACCGCTGGCTGTCTGACAACTACCACGACGGCGATAGGATTTTTCTGTTCGGTGGGTCAAATAGTTCAGCAGATGCGTGGTGAGGCATGCCTGACGCGCGTCGCAGGCTTTTCACGTGGTGCTTATCAGGTTCGAGTGTTGGCGGGCATGATCGCTCGGGTGAGCTTGTTTCTGGTCGCCTTTTGTTATGCGCTGAATCCGCATTCGAAAGGTCGGGCTACTTCTTCCAGGAAACAACGAGCACATACCATTGTATGTGCTGTCGTATGGCTCTCAGAGGTCCGATTAACTGGCTATATAGTGCGTTCGACTTGTATTCGAAAACCCAGGACGAAGATCTAAGCTATGCAAGACCGTCGAGTGTTATCTCTCAGGCGACAGCGTCATCAAAGAAATCCAAACATGCTGAGCTGGCGGCAACGTTCCAGAAGACATTCTGTCGAAAGGACGTCCATATTCATTTCGTAGGGGTCTGGTGAGTCCTAGCGAGAGTCGTCGTTGGTCATTGCAGCACTCATGTCGGCATTCACAGGGACACAGTTTCGTCTGTAGGCCCCGGTCGAAGCAACACGTTGCCTTGTACGACCACTTCCTGTGAACATATCTGTTACTTCCGACACGCGCTTGCCTTGGACGAGCGTCGAGTCAAGTTCTTGCCTGAGTATGTGTATGGTGGACGGGCCAATGCTAGCAACGACGGTCGTATCAAGGAGGTCTGGTTCGCCGGCAGCCATTCAGATGTGTACGTCAAGCATGCTCGCATGTTGGTCGAGGTCTGACCTTCAGAATCACAGTGGTGGCGGAAACAGACGGAACGAGAAACTGCAATCTGGAGACATTCCACTTCTCTGGATGCGGAGCCAAGCTGTCGCGGCAGGACTTGAGTTAGAGCCTGCAGATGTGATGTGGAAGATAAACGACCTCGACAAGGAGATAACGCATTCCTTGAACCCTGGATGGTGGTTTTTGGAGCTCCTTCCCTTGAGGCGTTTGCTGTACTACAACTCGGACCGGCATACCTACAGGTAACTATTTCTGACATCAAGTGATGCCCCTCTCACCATCGTTTCAGACCTCACCTTGGCGGTCCTCGAAGGATTCTTCCTGGACAAAAAGTTCACGTATCAGCGTTATTCAAGAGCAACTACAAGCCATATGCCCGATTCTATGGAAGCCCTGAGAAGTGGCCAGACCCTATGTACTGGAACGATGAAAACAGTCACCAACGACTTCAATATCTCTCAGATTCATGGGAGAGGGACATTTTCGACGACGGGTCTGTTCGGACTCTGCTCGATGGTCTCACACGAGGTCAACCAAGCCTGGACGCCTTGGACCGTCTCGCCTTCATGGCGAGCTTCAGTAAGTCAATCGTGTCTAGGTCGCCATCGCGCTAATGGCGCATACTTAGATGTCTGCAAGATGGCCATCATGCACGACGAGGACGCTCAAAAAACACTGGCATGTTGTCTGAAAAACACAAGATTCATACGACTTAGTGCGGCGGTCGTGTACTGCGAGTTGGGATGGGATTGGCCTGCAGAAACGGCTGATCTTGTGGAGCAGATCGCGAAAGATATCTCGGAGCTTTTGAATGGCGACGAACGTCGCCGCGCGTGCATGTACCTACCGTCCCTTTGCAAACGGGAGGAGCTGAAAGCAAAACTCATCAATAAAGCGAATCTGAAGTTTTTGGTTCAATACTGCGATAGCACTCGAGTCGCGCAGCAACAGGAGGGTAATTCTACCGTTGCTTTCCACAGCGCACAGGCGCTGTCTATGTTAATGAAACGTATGTTCTCCAGTCCTATGCACCAATGACATTGACTGATTCGTCTCCGTTTCTCCGATAGTGGACACCAACTTGGCTCGAACGCTCATAGAAAATGATGCTGTTACAGATGTTACCCAGGCACTGGATGCTAATTGTCAGTCTTATCGCTGCTCGGTAGAACTCGATCTGATATCTTCTTCAGGTGGTCCGGCGTTGGTTGCAGTTCTAAGCGTCATCGAAGGCCTAGCAAGAGATCGTATGTAATTCCGCTCATCAGCTTATCCCCAGATTACTCCACTCCCGTATTTCAGATGAAGGCAGGGTGGTCATGAAAACTGGGCCCATCGTTGCCACGCTCCTCAAACTGATCAGGCAGTTTGACGACTTTGTAGCGCCGGCCGCTATTCGTGCGCTCTGCTCGCTCCTCCCAGAAGGTGTGTACAGACGGCGATCGAGAGCTTTATCCTTTGTCGTTGATGGTAACGATCGAATTTGCCGATTTGCAGCTGATCTCCGGGAAACGATGATCGAATTCGGAGTGCTCTCCACATTGCTTGACGTCCTGAAACGATGCTCGGAGGAGGCGAAGCAAGTGACCAGTGATGCGCTCGTCGACTTCGCGCGGTATGGTATGACCACCTACAGGATCTCCACCAACTGCAGCCCGAGGCTAATGCGTTTGTAGACGATATGCGACGGGTGATGTCCGAGGACGGTCCCCTTCGAAAACTTGCGGAACGAATGCAAAGTCATGTCCCAGGCAAGCGCGACGGTGCTATCGTTGCCTTGTTAGCCCTTGGAACAAGTGATGGTGAGGAGCGTCGACGGGGTTCTGTTCATTCGCTTTGCTGAGCAAGAAAGAGCAGGTCCAGTCAGAGAACAGGTGACGCAAGCCATCCGGGAGGCAAGAACGATCGATGTTCTTGTGGCTCGTCTGGGTCAAAAATCGACCGCACTTTCTGCTGCCACGGCACTAGCGCGTCTGTCAAAGATCGGTACGTCCCTCGCTGCTAAATCGAAACGCCTTGTTGAGCTGTTCTCTTAGATGGTGTTGCTCGGATGATTGCTAAGGATGGGAATGCTCGTGCGAATATATTGGAGATGCTTCGACGTCGCTGGTTCGACGGCTTACGTGGAGAAGACGGACTCAAAGTCCTATCTGAGCTTCTCGAATGTGGTCAGTCCCAATCCATCGCTTTCCTCCAACTACTTTTCTGAGAGGATTTACAGAGTCGTTACGATTGGCCCTTCTGGAAGCCGGTGCGATCGATGTCCTGCGGGAGATGATCAATCCCAGCAACTCCGAAACTACTTACGCAGGACTGCACTATCTCCAGTTCATCGCTCGATTCGGTCGGTTTTTTTTCTCTCGTTATTTCATCGCAGACATCCCGTTCACCTCATTGCAGACGACAAGGATACTGAGTTCGGTGAGAAGACGACCAGCCTGATCCCTCACGTGGTTGGTGCCCTACGCGTTCCTCACAAAAGAGTGCAGAGAATCGCGATCGAAACGCTGCGGTCCCTCTCTGCATATGGTAATGGCTTTTGCTTCGTGGTCACCGTACACACCTGCTCACCATCGACTCTAGAGAACCTACGCGCTCAAATCGTCGGAGAACTTTTAGTTTTACTCAAGGACCGAAACGCTGGCGTCGTTCTCGCCTCGAGTATCATGTTGAGGATCCTGGCAACACACAGTACGTTTCTCAAATCCAATCCCAGTTCATGAACACGATGCCGAAGGCGCGTTTTGTTTTGCAGAATCAGTACGCGAAATGGTGGTCACGGACCAGGCGTTTTGGAACTTGGGAAACGAATATTACAACGCTCTAAACCTCGATTACGGCGAAAAAGGCCCACGAATCGGTTTGTTAACATTCACCTTTTCTGCGTTCGCGCGAGGCTGATATTACGCACAGAAGAAGTTTATGCGTCTGTTGGACGCATGATTAAAAGCATGCAGGAGGCTGAGACGGACGATGAGAGCGGAGAGCGTCGTAAGCTGGAAGAAAAGTGGCTCGAGCGTGTGCCGTATGAGTTGAAGAAGGAGCATGGACCGGGGTTGTATTGGATCGCGACGTTGTTGTGCTGTCCGGCGCTACTCCTCTTTGGGGTAGGCCGAAGCGCTTACCAAGAACTCTGGCAAGAGGGTTAGTGGAGGGATTTCTCTCAGAGACAGCGGGCCAAAGGATATGATGGCGTCATAGTTGCTCGTCTCCCCGAGGCTGACAAGAGTTGGATGAATACAGTCGTTCACCCCTCGCTGTATATGTGATGTACTATAGATTCGGATCTGGCATGTGCACAAATCGTGATGTATACCATGATACCACTCGCCGCTGCCGCATGCTTGCAGGAAGTCGTACTTCTTCGATTCCCAGAAGGTTCCGGGGGGCGGAGACCTACGCCTGAGGCCAAGGGCCCAAATCCTCGCAGGCGCCGATGCTCATGGCGCCAACGGGCAGCGAGCGCTAGCATCATGACTACACTTTTCAAGTCCGACTCCCACCCGAGGCTTCTAGAATCCTCATGTCCTCATGCCTAGATCCGAATAGGCTCTTTTGGAATTGCACACAGCAAGGATTCGACGATGCGGGCTCAACTTTCGTGCATGTAACCGGCTATGGTATAGCGTAGATTGATCTATCTCGCTTCCACTCGTTGTGCCATCCAGATTCCACATGTATGTACGTATTCTTTTGCGAACATGGAACTAACCCAGCTCCTGTGAGTGGAGTTTCTAGCCCACTTTTTATCTACCTTGGAAGCCAGCGAAGTCAATATTCGCTGGTGCTCAGCGGTTAGTGTGAGACTGAATGCCCCCAATACCTCCTCCAGTTCAGAAGGTCCCTGAGCGCGGGAGCCTGCAGGCGTACTCGATGAAAGCTTGCTGCACAGTAAGCGCCCATTTTGCGTACCCTGTCTGCAAATCGCGTTCCAGTTTCTCTGGGCATTTCCCGTGCCGGAAGCATAGTATATAATCACTGTCTTTTCCCTCCATGATGATTGTCGCCCACCACTATGAGACCTCGGACTCTCCACACCCTCGAACTTGCGGCCGCAACCGCCGGCCAAACGATACTGCTCGCTTTTGCATGGGGATTCCTCGGTGCGGTTTTGGCATACAATCCCCTTGTCGTCACCGATTCCATCGCCGCACTCATGCATTCCAAACCGACCGAGGTTACTTGGGTAGTCACTCTGGTGGCTACTGCACTGTCCGTCGCGGCAACGACGTACGATCATGTTTTTTTGGTGTCATCGCATCCAGCTAATTTCATTTGACAGTTGCTTTTCCATCGCCTCCAAGGAAGCATTGCGGCATCGGATGCATAAGTCAATCTCCTTGATTAACCTGAGTAGTGGTATCGCATTGGCTCAA
>JBBPRJ010000188.1:0-13551 GCA_038092975.1 Chalciporus piperatoides | reverse complement strand
CCTGGGTTGGTATCGATGGTGACACTTGCGGCAATGCTATCCTCCAGACCGGTGTTGACTTCACCATCACCAACGGCGCGGTTTCGTACGATGGTAGGAGACACAAAATTATCTGTCCGGATCGATATTCATTTCTGGGTTGTGATCAATAGCTTGGTACGAGTGGTATCCTGACTACGCCTATGACTTCTCTGGCATCACCATCGGCGCTGGTGATGTTATCAAGACTACCGTCACTGCTTACTCCACTACTTCTGGTGTTGCAGTCGTCGAGAACCAGACTACTGGCCACAGCGTAACCCGGGACCTCGCGTCCTCATACGCTCTTTGCAGGCAGAATGCTGAGTGGATCGTTGAGGACTTTGAGGAGAATGGTGCTCTCGTTCCTTTCGCCAATTTTGGCACGGTCACCTTCAGCAGTGCTACCGCCAACAACGGCGCTTACACGCCCTCTGGCGCCAATATCATTGATATTGAGCAGAACGGCCAGGTTTTGACCTCTGTCTCCACCAGCGGCAGTGATGTCACTGTCAAGTACGTCTAAACAGTGGGACAACGTCTCGTTCATCTATTGTGTAGTTTGCATCTTGGTGGGATTGTATTTCAACTTTCGGACGAAATGAAATACGGCTGTGTGTTGATTTACCTGGGTGGTGTGGAAATGCTGCTTGTAAGAACACGGGTTGACTCTGAGTGAAAGATCACTCGTTATCTCTCTGCAAGACTGCTGAACATTGGGCTGTGAACAGGATTTTTCATTACAAACATCCATGGGATCAAATTGGGTGTTACAGGATCCGGATATCGTGTTTGATGACCAGACACATCATGACGCTAACTTGAGTAACAACCAAAAAACGGGTGACGAGGGACGGACGGAAGGAAATACAAAAAGAGGGGAAACTCCGATCATTACAGCAAAGGAACCTGAGGTCGCGACACGTACTACTACTTAGCTCTAGTTTAGTCTACCCACTGGCCTGCGGGGTAGCATGTTTGAATCGGACAACGAGAACGGTCACATTATCGTTGGTCATTCGTGACAATGCATGCTGCACGAGTTTCAGACTTGCTTCTTGTGCGTCTTCAACGTGTCGGACGAGATCTATAGCTCCCTGATCGCCTGTGATGTCCCACAACTAGGATGTCCTCAGATAAGTTGAGCGTGAACCTGTGGAAAGAGAAAAGCTTACCCCATCGCACGCGAGAATCAAAAATTCGTCGTCCTCGGTTAGCTGCGTCTCAGTGGTGTAGGGAGACCCAACGACAAATTCCTTCATAGAGGAGTCACCAAGAGACCTGGTCACTGCCAACACGCCATTGACACGACCGTTCATGACGAAACCGCCCGCATCCGTGATGCGTTTGGATTCTTGCGCATCGGACCCCTTGTGGTCGTATGTCAACCGTACAGCCTTTCCCGCCCGGCAGAGGACCCCTCGTGCATCCCCTGCGTTAGCGCTGTAAAGCACCCGACGGAGCGAAGGAGGTGGTGAGACGACCGGCGGTGTGTGGGGTTGTGCCGTTGGAGTGGGACCCGGTGTTGGTGTTCTCGGAGAAGGTGGAGGTGAGCCACTGCCACCGAGACTTTTGAATGCACGCGCAATACGACTAGTCGATGCTAGACTCTTAGCTTTCTTGCTTTTCTTGCTGCCCTTGTCGGATCCAGCCACTTCTTCGCCGGAATCACTAGCAGGTGACTCCGATCTGTTGCTTTTGGTATCTTCTGGGCCAGGGGATGAAGATGCAGGAATTGGGGCCGTCAGGAACGATTGTTTGCCGTCTGCATCTTCAATGCGCAAGAATGCAGTCACGACTGTGCACCCAGAATGGATTTTCCCCTCGGATTCCTCACAGAGGCGGGATAAATGTTTGTCAACATTGTGGAAAGTCTCGTTAAGGGTATCTGGAATGGTGGCGGAAGTGGAGGTGCGTAAAGAGTCAAGTAGGTACTGCCCGGGAATAACATGACGGTTAGGACACACGATGAAGGGGCTGTGGCGGGACGGACCTCGTGGAAGTGTTCACCACACCACTCAGCGGCGTGTTTTCCCGCATGACCATCGAACACCGCAAAGAAGCCTTGGCCTCTAACGCCAGCGAAATCGACGATGAAAGAATGTGCATCTTCCATGTACCGACGCGAACCCTTGTTCTCAGAGACGCCAACCTGGAACGCGGTGTTACCAACCGAGTGTTGGTTCAGAGTCTACACGAGATAAAGGATGGGAAATTTGTGAGACGGTCAAACGAGCAAGAGGATCGCGATACATACGCCGAATGTGTCGAGGCCATCTGCGGTGGTGATAGTCTTCGAACGAGCGTTTGGAGAATCGGTGAAACGTGGTGCGACGTGCACGAGAGACTGCGGTTGTCGTTGTTCGAGCATATTACTAGAAAGTAAAGAGAAGGATATTAACGGCGCGTTGTAACTTGTAAGTGGCAGACCGATCAAGACAGACCTCTGAAGCTGAGATGATGTTTCTATGGGGCAAAGTGTCATAAACTGAGTCGTACATGGATCTACACGACGCTACTCACTGTCTTGTGCGATGTCCGACATTTGGATGATGTGGGTTCAAGTCAGTGTCAGTGCTTCAGTGCAAGATGGCGAAATGACGCTCCACCCGATCACGTGTACCGCGACTGGACCATCTATGTCGCAGTTATACGATAATTGATACGCGACAGAACAATAAAATCGTTGTGAGGAGGGTCCATGAGGACATGGTCATCTGTATTGTACTACTCCTGCTGTCCTTGTACCCAATACTTTGCGAGAAAACCATCTTATCGACCCGAAGACTTGGTCGGGTATCTCCGACTGAGCTGGGAGTCATGAGGCGGTGAGCAACGGTCCAAATGTTGGTCAGGGAGTCTTTGCATCCTTCCTTCCTTTCCTTCTGATCGTCCGCCTTTTTCGATCGTCTCGAAAACTGTGGATGTCTCAGCAATCAACCACAGCAAAGCCTTCGCTACAGGGGGTCAAGATAAAGGCAAGGAAAGGTGCTGTCAAAGCCCAAGCAAAGCACGAACCATCAGGCAAGCCATCGCTCGGAAACTCCAAAGATTCTTTCTTACGGTCCCATTTAGTTTTCAGAGACCAATTGTACAAACATCTTGAAACTGTTCCAGAGAACGATTTCGACGCCTTCGCCACTAAACTCGTACAGGCAGGTTCAACACTCGAGTTCTTGAAATATGCAGATCCACTCTTCGAAATCATCCTCGTCGGCGGCCTCATCCAACCTGGGGGCTCCTACATCGACGATGGTGCAGCCACATCTCCTTTCACCATCTTCAATGCAACAGATCCTGCATCCGTAGAGGAACTAAAGAAATATGTCGAGGTTCTCAACAAACTCATCAGAAGGTAGACTCATCTGGCATCTTCAATGGAGCCCACCCCTCATTTCGCGATAGATACAAATATCTTCAGAAACCGCTAGAAGCACAAACGCTTCCCACCCTCCTCCAGTATATCAATCGGTGGTCGTCCGCACAGCGAGACAAACTCGCGGTGACAATCGGACTTCTTCTTTCCCAAGGCATCGCCAGCTCTACCTGTCTACAGAGCCTCACCAAGGATCAGCTCGTCAAAAATGGTCCGTAAACTCGTTTCTTCCTCGTGCCGTATAATCTTACCCACCTGACCACACTCCAGATGCCTCTGTGACTGTTCTAGCTATCATATTCCGAGCCTATTTGACAGATCAATCCATGGACCACCTTGCTGCCGCTCTAAAGCGTGGTAACATCAAAGATCTTCTCCTCTTCTTCCCTCCGAACCGTAGGGACCCCAAGATTCTTGACGAATTCTTCAGAAAGGAAGGTCTTCCTCAGGTAGCAGAATGGTTCACCAAGAAGCAATACGCTCTTGCCAAAGAAAACATCATCACCGACCTCAAGGATCTTTGTGGACATGAAGAATCCACGGAGACCGTGCGTGTACTTTGGTTGGTTGGGTCGGTGGGAACGGCTGATGGGGTTGCCCTGGCCAGATAATTTCAGCGATACAAAACAAGCAAGAGGAACAACCACTCCCCGACATAGAGCTTATCCAGTGCCTCTGGCAGGGTCTCATGGGATCTGTGGATTGGAGTGCTCGACCAGACCAGATGGAGGGCCTTGCCCTGCGCGAAGTCGCTGTAAGCTCCGCACAATATATTTTCAGCTATCTCCACTATAGGATCTAACGTGTGCAACAGAAATTCTCCCCCATCATCAAGGCATTCTGCAAGGGACCGAAGGTTGAGATCGCATTGATCAATCAAGTGCAAGTACACTGTTACGAAGACACTCGTATCATGAAGGCCTTCCCACAGATCCTCAAGGTACCTATCGCCTATTGTGTTCTGTAGTATAAATCTCACCCGTCCTTCATAGGTCTTATACAACCAGGACTGTATCTCCGACCAAGCTATCATTTATTGGTACCAGAAAGGATCCAAGCCTCAAGGGAGGCAGCACTTCCTCAAGAGCACAGAAGCGCTTGTCAAGGTGCGATACTCTTTTTCCTTCCCTTTACATCCAAGGTCATGCAGACACTCGTAGTTCCTTCAAGAGGATGACAGCGACGAAGACGAGGAGTAAATTCTTGTCATCGTTATTTCACCACCATTGGGCATTGTGTATTGATTACATCCTCGCAATCACGCTGTTCGCGAGAGATTTCCCAATTTTACTCTCTTAAAATACTTTTCGCTTGACTAAATATCTGGTGAACATCGGTACGTATAAACACTGAAACGTCAAACAAGAGACTATAAATGGAGTAGAGCCCAGCTATCCAACATACAACGAATTTCGAACCTTGCAAAGACAATGACAGTTACGAATCAGACACGCAAACAATGGCCATCTTGCGCCAATACCGGGGGGGGGACGATCATGCAGCACAGACAAAGGCCCATGGTTGCCTTTTGTACATAGATACGAAATCGCAGATAGAAAAAGAAGTCGTTAATTCTACTCGTATGAAACTAAACAGAGGTGAAATAATCACCAGGCTTCGGGCATAGGCGCAAAGTCTCCGGACCAACCGTTTGTCCCGTGCATATTCAGGAAGATGCCGTCTGAACCGTTGATGGGAAGGCCGAGGTCCGTGAGGCTCTAAAAATGACGTGATCGATGTTGTCTGAGTAAGACATGCAAAAATAGGCATGGTCACCGACCTGCTCTTGTATCCAGACAGGGATCGTTGACGGGTTTACCATACCACGATCGCCTGGCCAGGAAAACCCGAGCTCTTCCATGGTCAACGGAGGAGGCACAGCTTGTGTGTCTACGTAGGGGCCGACCATACCCTCCGGCAACAGTGGAGGAGGCAAGTTTTGAATTGGTGCGGCAATGCCAGGGATCATGCCGATTTTGCGGCGGAGGTTTGCAAGCATAATCCGCAACGTCAGTGCATAGCTGGCCGCTCGACACATCAGAGGTATATCCGGAGAAACCAAACAATAAAGCTGACCGTTCTGCTGCTACGTCGGATAAAAGTTGGGCCAAGTGCTCAACTTGTGTCGTTATCGCAGCCAAGTCGAGTTCTGTTGGGAAGAGGTTGGCCATTTTAAGCAAGAATAAGCCGGAGAAGGCCAAAGTGACGAGGCTATCGTGAACTGCATAGCGAAGGGCAGCTCTGCGGAGAAGCTGAGTTATCTCGCCCTGAGATGAATAGAGGAAGGCAGCCTACCGGTACGCGGTGGAATTTATAAAAATGGATAGACAGTTGAACGCTGCATCCTTCGCTTGGAATGCCAGCTCACGCTGCTCGAACGGCATCTTGTCCCACGACACCCCACGCAGTGCAACACAGACTACCCAAAGCTTCGCATAGTGGAGTTCCCCAGCAAGAATTTTTCGCAGTAATGATTCCTCATCCATTGTCTGGCCTGAAATGAAGGGGGATGAGGGAATAGTCTGAGGGGAAATAATTCTCGTACGATGTAGTTCATCACAATCTGCCCACCACTTATCTAGGGCAGCGTTGGCTCTGCGGATGAAGGCGAGCGTATTGTGGTTGACCTCCCCGTTCAAGGGAGAAAGAGTCTCATATATTTGAGCTATACGATCATGTCATTACAAGAACGAAGGCGGAATCAAAAAAACATACTTTTCTGAGCGATAAGTTCAACGAGGGAGACAAGTCGGACATCCGTCGGTGACGCCATACGATGTGTAAGAAGGAGACGACAGTGCTTGATCGAGCATTCATCTCGTAAGACGATAGGCCGACTGGTCCCCAGGCTCATCCTATAGAATAGTGATTGGCTGGCTGTGACTTGTGACACGAAGGGGAAACTTACTGATGGTCGAACCAGTAGAGGCACAACCAAATCCGGGCGGAGACAACTAACACTCTCCTCAGCTGGTTTCCGTACGTTCATATGTATGTCACATACCAAGGTCCCTTTCCTCTTCCTCGGAACGCTGCTTCCCTGGTTCATCGGCGAGCTTCTCTAGAGCACGGTGTAAACCTAAATCTAGTGCCATGCGCATGGCATGGCCACTCGGGAGCCATCCATTCGTGCTCCAGGCAGCCAGGAGCAACATCCCTGCAACAAACCATTATCCACCGTACGTCTTCCGAATACAAAAATGCTCACCCATAACTGCTTCTTTCCTCACCACAGGTCCGAACAATGAGGATCTAGCAATTCCCTGTGCCTCCTCCAAGCATTTATAAAAGGTAGGGCTGAGGGGTGCATTTCCGCTGCGAATTTTGGACGCAATCGCAAGGATGGCATCAAACGTCCACGGGGTACGCTCCATCAGACTTTCGAATGTATCGTAGTCCGGATCAAACAGAGGGATAAAAAGGTGGCAACCAGCAAAGAAGCTGAACGAGGTCAGCATGATTGACGGGTTACCAGCCAAGGAAGAGCTTACATGTGATAGAGTTCTCTGGCTTCGCTTTCGGGTACAAGCCCCTGAGAAGTCCCATCAGATCTGTTGACGTTCCGGTGAGGCTCGAGAAGAATATACATGCCTTTTCAATGACATGGGGAAATGCATTCCTAGGTATTGGTTCCGGTCGCGAGCGCTTTTTCACACTAAGGCGAATGCATTTGGTGAAGGTGGATCAAACCAAAGCCAAACGAGAGCTTACATCTGTGGAGCGGTGGATGGCGCTGCCGCGGCTTCTGCAGCTGCATTGGCCAACCCTTGAAGAGCCTCAATAGGGGCATTGAGCGTAGCACGTGGAAGCGTATCTTCGGACTCGTCCTCAGATGATGCTGCGGTGCTGGGAACAATGCCATAGGTAGCATATTTGTGCGGCTAGTTGTGTCGTTTAGCTGCCTGTGACATTTTCGAAAGCCCAGCGGACGTACCGGAGGAGCAAAGCCGGGGAGTGGAGGAAAGCTGGATCGGGAGACGAGATCGGGATCATGCACTCTGTGTAGACAGTCTGGACGTACTGGTTGCGAGGATAGGATGGCCCGCTATCTCGGCTGGAAGCAGGCCCCATGACTGTGGAGAAACCAGATTGTTGCTGATTATTCGATTGACCTTGGCTTTGTATTGCGGACAAGATGCGGTCCAAAGACGATTGCATCCCAATCATCTGACTCTGCATGACCTATGGAGCAGAAATGCTTAGCGTTCGTCTAGTTATGATACACCCACAAATTTACCAGATACTGGCCCTCGAGGCGAGATAGGCGTCTATTTGATGTTGTCAGAAAAAAACAAAAAAAAAGGTGATTAGACGGGAAGTACATACTCCACGCTGGCACCAGAAGTCGTCTGAACTGTCTTCTTCTCCGGTTTCTCGAAGATGCATGGCGTACCACTGAGCTGACATCGACGACAAGGTGCCTATCCGAGACGAAGCCGGGCCGGTACGGGAGGTCGGGCCAGGGAGTTAGTAGATATAATCGAAAATGCGGACGAGAACTCGCCTCTCCTTCACATCTGTTTTTGCCCTTTCTGCAAGCAGTGCAAGCCCTGGCACCGCGCTTCGGAATATTTGAGGAAGATTGAGGTGGTACCGATCCCTCCGGGGACATGGGCTGTTGACCGTTGCTGCTGACCGGGACTATGCTATTTGTCCGTCGTCGCTTTGAGGGCACGTCCGAGCCGTTTGAGGTCGTCGCAATTGGAGACAGAGACATGTTGTGATTATTGTCGGCGATGAACTAGCAGGTGGCCCTAGCTTGACCTGTTCAGGTATGTTGCTCAGGCAATCTTTTCCGGACAAACGCTTGGCACGTGCGAACAGAAAACAGTTTGTACTAACAAACTGCCAGTCTCTGATCTATAACTCTCACATGATCTCGCACAAACTCTCCACTTGCAGTTACCGCCGACCATCCATCAGCACATCAGTACAAATTTGTATCTATCTATTTCAAAGTTCAGCCCATCTCGGTTGTCTTCTTGGGAACTAATTATACTTCTGTCATATCTTTGGCGTGTATCATTCTCCAGCCACATCAACTCCGCGTTCCTCCACCTCAGGTTCGCAATCGAGGTCACCGTCCATCCCATGACTTGGTCTACACTACTTCGTCCCAGTTGCCCCATCGAGGTGCCTACTCGTGGCCGGGTCTTTCCTCGATACGTGGCGAGGATGTATGTTCCTGTAATTCTACCGCAACGCTTGGAATTTGCATTTGTCAACGCCGTCCCCACGACCCCACTCATTCAAATTCTGAATCATAGGCTCTCTGACAGGCACACTTACGATAACCCGGAACCGTGTTACAGCGAGGCCCTCGCGTAACCAGTTGCAGTGCCATCCATGCAGGGTCATTGATAAGACGACCGTCTCGATGCTTTCATATTTAGTGCCATGAACAAGTTGGATGTCTGGTTTACATGCACTCCATGATCCATCGCACCTCATTCACCCACATGTCGCTCGCATGTACATGCGATTGAATACCTCTCGGATAGGGTCGGTGCATCCGAGTTCTCAGGACGCCTCAGAGGAAGACGACAACGAGGAGCACAAACTAACCTAATGCTCACGTACAGCACTGTTGATGGAAGGATCCACTCCATCGCGAACTCCGAGGGGCAGGTTACGTGGCCTGGACATGGAGTGGTTACACCAATAAGTTCCGACAGCCCCCTCGTCCCTGATACCCTATGCTCCCATTCACCTCTCGGGTACTATATAGGTGTGCCATCCCCAGTTGGAGGCTTTCTGGGGCAACTGACTATGCTGTCAGAGACCTCGTGTGTGAATCCACCTATTTCTGTCAAGATGTTGCTTCGCTGACGGACCACAGTTGGGAATAACTATTGGTAAGTATCACATGTACGAACATTTTCCGATTCTTCACAGAGGCAGTCTGGAATATCTTTGTGATATTTTTTGTGATTAAAAAGTTTGTCAGTTTCATATGACGCCTACCTTAAGACAAACTTGAACACGGTGTGCACCGTGAAACTCGAGAAGGGACTGGTGACCTCAACTGAAGTGGATGACGGCGCGTTTAATTAAGGAAGCCCCTGAAGGCCAAAAAAAAGACAACCTAAGACAGTTCATTCTGGTGGATTGAGGCATCCACCATCCGACCATCTGCCGAAGGGCAAAGATCCACAGTTGGAGTCCTTGCCTCATCAGACGACGGGCTGGTCACCAGACTAAGTTGGAGTGTCTCCGAGTGAAGCAGATGGGAAATATAGTTAAAAAATGGCAGTGGTGCTTTGGGAGTGTTTCATGACATCTCATCTCATCTGATAGAACTGAGTCGTCAGCGAAAGGTAATAAATGTCTAACAAATGTCTAAGTACTACAAAGAATCAGCACGTCAAAAATTCCAGGCTACAACGATTACTTCTCTACGGGCTCCTCCTCCAAGTCAGCGCCAGCCGACCTGGGGGATGGAGGTGGTGATGGCTCCCACTCAATTGGAACTTCGTCGTCAATTGGCTGAGTATCTTCGGTAGCAATCTTCTCAGAGCCCTGGGTTTCTACCAGGGTTGCGTTTTCGGATAGAAGAGGGGGTGCTTCGGACATGTCGACATCTGGATCCTGACTGGTCGATGCTGACGCCTGGGTATCTGCTGCACCAGTTTCAGGCACCTCAACGTTCTTCCGCGACTTCCCTTTCTTCTCCGCCGGTGGCTTGGAAGGAAGCCCAAAGAGTGTTGTTTGCCTCGATAGGTCTTTCTTTTCCTTCTCCTTGCCTTTCCCGTTGCCGGCACCTAAATCCGATGTCATCTACTGTGACTCACACGAGACATGAGCCAAGAAAAGTAGCTCACGTTGTTTGCCCTTGTCCGTTTCAACGGCCTCGACTTTGTTGAAGAAACTCTCACTCTTTTGAATCGACTTGTTGAGCTCAGGTTTTCGCGCGAACGGATTCCTCTTCGCTTCTGGCACGGACTTGCGAGCGAATGGATTGTCCCCTAAGCATTTTGTCAACCAACTACATCTCAGAGACCTTGCTCGGAAACCTGCTCACGCTTAGGAGAAGGGACGTGAGACTCTCCGATTGCCCGTCTCTTGGCATCCACCTCGGCGCCGTTTGATGCGAACTCATCCTCGTCGCGTTTCCGCTTCCCTTCGGGAGAAGCCGAGCGCGCCGGTGTTTGAGCATGGCTGGACAGTCGAATAGGTGCGTTGATGGCAGTGAATTCCGTACGCTCGACGACACCGGTTGAGCGGGTCAACCCGGGCCTGTCAACTTTGGGTGGGGGTTTGAAGTCCTGCAGAGGTTTTGGTCGTTCCAGATACGCATCTTCCTCTTCTAGGAGCCGCCTTCTTGCCCGTGCTTCTTCCAAGGGGCTCGGGCCATCCTCACGCCACCGCTTGATCGCGTCGATCTTCTCCTGCAGGCCTATTAGCTTGTAGAACCCAGCAAGCTGGCTGGCGGCGGCTATAGAATGGGTGTAGTGCAGGCGCTTGGTCAACTCCAGAACACGGGGGGCTTTATCTGCTTTGCATGCTGCCTGTATGAGCTTAATGATCGATTTGTCGAGTTCAATTTCTCGCTTGTCAAGATCGGCCGACGTGAGTTCATCGCCGAGGGCATCACGAGCAAGGTTAATATGTATACGTTCTCGAGCGAGTCTTCAAAAGCGTAAGTAAAATGCAGGAAGAACACAGCAGTGACATACTTCTCCCCAGTGGGCGATTCGACTGGGTCTTTGTTACGAAATGGGAGTCGGACAGGTAGCTCCTGTGTGATCGGTCTTGGAAAGCCAGGATGTTCTTGTCTGCCCTAAGATGATCCCCGAGCTTAGCCCCACAATACTGACATCGAGCTATGTAGAGTACCTTCAAGATGACACACGTAAGGGTTTCTTGGGATAAACCAACAGGCCAATATGACTCGTCTTTCCCCTGTTTGCGTTCTAATGTATTTGTATCCAGAAGACGCACCCAGGTCGCACGGTTGGGCCGCCGGAAGTTTATCATCATGTGCACATAACCTGCGGAGTCGTATACTGCTGGAGCCTACCGACGTCACCTATGGCATACCGAGGGATATAATCGAAGACGTACCCCCTCATCGGTTATTCCGATCCACTTGAGGGTGTGACCTTTGGGTATAGGCAATGGCTTGGACTGCAACACCTCAAAATCGCCAAAAGATATCAGAGTTGCCATCAACCCTTGCGAGCCTGGGTCGCAAAATGAATCAAATACCACACCCGAGGAGTAAAGTTACATACCATCGATAGTAGTGGAACCTGGCCGATGTATAACAACCACATATTCCTCACCAGCGGCCATAGTCACAAACTCGCCCTCCAAACCCAAGACGATTAGTTCGAGACCAGAACCGCTCAAAAACGTGAGGTCCCCAGCGGTGGTAGCCATCACGACATTGCCTTGGCCTTGAATGTCACCCCCAGACGACGATGGATCTCGCAGTGAGCGCATGGGCCGTTCACCGCCAGCAGCCAGACCGAGTACTTGCTGGCCTAGAGGAAGAACATACTTCCATTCGCCCTGTGAAGACCAACTTCCGTACGGCTTGTACGTCACCTGCGCGGGATGATCCTGTTCAAATGGGCATCCAAGAAGCACGCCCCGCTCGCCTAGAACGATACTTATTAGCAGTGTAGAATAGGAAACCCGAGGACACTCACCTAAATATCCCACGTCATATTTGAAGGGATCTGTGAAATGATAACTCCTGCGAGTCGAAAGGTCATGGAAACCGACGTTAACTATATGATGTGTATCTTGGTCCGTGACGTCAATCCATCCGACCATGTTGTATGCTACAAAGAATGTTCATGTCTTGCAAAGGAACCGCGGACTGAGAAGATTAACATACCCAAGTAGCGTTTCTTGTTTTCCATCGGCGTTGAACCTGGCTGGAAAGCTGACTGTGCCTTTGTAATGCTGACTGTAGGCTCTCAACTTATGGGGAATAACATTATTCAAATCAATCAACTTACCCATCTCCTTCACAAAGCCATCCGCGCCCCCCCGTCCACCAGCGCCGCCGTCGTCCTGCTCGTCCTGCATTCCACCACCAAGGTCATCTATGATCCAATCATCACCATAATCATTGCCAGCCCCAGATGTAACATCGCGATCTGGGACAGCTGGATCGTCTCCCCACGGTGTCGGGGTGGATTTGCGCCTGACGGACACGCCTTGTACGGCCCCGGTAATGCTCGACTTCACGGGATCTGGTGAACTTGCAGGAATAGGATCCCTCCACCAGGTTAGTATTCCGCCCGTATCTGCCCAAGCAAGGAGGTTCTGTGACGGCGAGAACGCAATTTGCGTGATCAATGCGTCGGATGAACCGGCATGTCTATTTACATTGTCAGGCACACTTTTGGGCCCAGGTTATACAAACCCACCGCCAAAGAACACGCTTTGTCTGTGTGCTCCAGATGAGGATCTCTTCTTTGCAAGCACTCGCAAGATACACTCCGTTAACTGACAGAGCGAGTGCGGTTGTAGCACCTGTGGTGTTAGGGTCCGAGAGCGAGAAAGACTTGTCCCAGTTCGGTCGTGAGATAGCCACGATTTCTAGTCGCGAGGGCTGAGTGTCGAACGGCGAAAAAAGGCCAAAGAACGCACCATGAGTCCTCGAAGATACGAAGAAATGGTGTCCAGACGGGTGCCAGACCGCAGAACAGTCGTGCATGAACTCAGTGGACCTACGTCAGAACCGCATTAGCACGGGCAGAAAGAAATTCCAATGGCATTACTCAGTGTCCCCCACGGCTGGGATGATACCATCGATAAGCTTCTCGACTTTTGGGTCACCCCCGGAGACGTCCCACACAGTTATTGTACCGTCAGCTCCACTAGCAACCTGAAGTTCGTCAGACTATGCGTTGTATGAGAAACAAGCGAAGATATACGAACGAGTATGTTACCAGAGGGGTGCCATGTTACTTTCCGTACACACTTCTTATGACCACCCAGGACTTGTACATTCGTCACGTCTTCCAGATCCACGAGCTTGACGGCGGTCTCACTGATATTGTGTGAACAACCGAGTTGGGGGTGGATATGGGAGAAACATACTCTGTCGTAACAGCAACGCGCTTCCCTGCAGGGTCCACGGCAAGAGCTCGAATAGAGGCGCCCGCAGCGTTTACGATGAGACCTTGGAGATCGGGTTT
>JBBPRJ010000187.1:0-13555 GCA_038092975.1 Chalciporus piperatoides | reverse complement strand
ACTAAAATTATCAAACTTGCATTTGAAAAACCTGTTGAAAGGGTAGCAAAGTGTATAGGAAATATGTGTGATAAAGTGTACAAAAAAGCGGACTAAAAGTGTAGTTACAAGTGTGGGAAAGTCATTAGAATTGAGTGTAGCTAAAGTGTACAAAAAAGCGTAGTAAAGTGTAGTCAATAGTGTGGGAAATTATATGGAAATAGTATACAAAAAAGTGTACAAAAGTGTAGCCTTATTTCTCTAATGCTTAGACTTAGAAAAATTCATGCAAGCAGGTCACATGACCATGTTGAACTTGACACGCCCACATTGTTGTGAGTTTCTCAGTACTACTACTATCCAACATCCTATCCTACCTCAACCTACAGTACAGCTACAGCAACATAGCTGGCATGGACTCAACAGCCCTGGTGGCATTACAAGGTAAGTGCGCTCACCTCTGAGTGTGCTATGTAGTGTCTTTCCCAATAAGGAAATTGCGAAAGTTCGCAATTTCCTTATTAGGAAAGACAAGCATTGCATGTTTTACTCACTTTTTTTAAACCAACCGCTCACCTTGTCACCCCACCACCACTACTTCTTCAACCACAACACAACAACAAAGCTGGTGAGGGCTCAAAAGCTCCCACCTCCTCGACACCTCAATGGCAGCAATACAGCCGGTGAGGGCTCAACAGCCCCGCCAGCTGTGTTGAGTGAGTTTTTACTTACCTACCAACTCACTAGCTCATCACAGACACAGCGCTCGGGCTGTTTGTCCCACCACCATCACCTCTCACCTCAACTCCCACCTTCAACCTCAACACCCAAACATGCCATGCTCCGCTCAACAAACGGGTTGCTCATGAGCAACGGATGTTGGGCCAACTTGAAAATTCTACTCCACTACATAGGTTTGTTGGACGACTGTGACAACAAACGAGCACGCAAACTCCTCTTCCCTGACGACCCCCAGGATGTTCCACGTGCCGTCGAGCTTATCTGCACTGTTGTTTGGCTTGGGCGGATTGACGCCACACAGCCTCCGTATATGAAGCATGGAGAAATTCCTGATGTTGACGCTGTCATTGACTTGGAGGCCATCTCGCTAATCGGTACCATCCTCCATAATCTTCTTGAGCCCTTCGTCAACCCACACCTCTCATTATCGGAACAAGTGTGTTGTCTGAGCATGGCCGCCCATCTTATCATCTCTCTCTATTGGACCCATTGTGCAAATTTCCTTTTCAATTCTCTTTTCTATGATACAATGATGATAATCAAGAACATCATTTTTTGCACCGCAAAGCAGCTTCGCCTCGATTCCACGTCATCCTTTTTCCTTCCCGATGTTGGCACGGATGCTATCGAGAAACTCTTTGTATATGTCCGGATGTGTGGAGGCCACAACAGTGGTATCAACTACAAGCAAGCCATTGACCAGTTGCGCTCAGCATGGGACATCAGCGGGGTATACTTCAGGAATCCCGATCTCCACCGTGGCCATCGTCGTCTCAACCTCACCTGATCTGAACATGTCGATCACATCAACCATGATATGTGGGAGGGCGACATCCTTGTTTGTAACTGTAATCTTGAAGCTGCTTGATCTGAGGGCCAAGAGAAAGCTGCTGCCATCCTCACATTATCTCCACTGGACCCAGCGGCATATGATTACAAAAGCATCTTTGCTGTAGAGGGGGTTGACATGTTGTGTGTCTTCAGCAGAGGAAAGTATCCAGAGATTGGCAGTCACAAGGACGACAAAAAGGATGCCAGCACGGTCATTCCTTGCACTACATCCGATCTTGGAAACACTGCTTCGGCAGGGGCAGAGAATGTCATTGATGCTCAGGAGTCCTTTGTGAGTGAGAGGAATCCAGTCGAGGAGGAGTTTGGTCCCACGTTTGAGAATCATGATGCACTCGAGAATGAAATGGATGATAGCGGAACCATTGCCGATGCCTCTCCTACTGCCCCAACTCCTTCGGACTCAGACACTAGTTCATCTCCACTGCCACCATCTGGAAAGAGAGTTCACCCCGAGGACTATCTCTTATACAAGGGAGTATATGTTCACAAGTCTATGGCATGCCGCCTTCTCTTCAACAAGGACTACACTTTGAAGTCACATGATCGTCTCCTTCATGTCCACGGTTTTACTCCCGTGAACAAGCGCACTGAACTAGTATCTTCTTCTTCCTCTCTCGAATCATCTTTCATCGTCGGCAATCCTTTTGTCACACTTCTTCATCTTGGCAATCATATGACCGCGCTCGCTCTCATTCATTCAACGAGCATTCACGAGAATGGGCTCTCTTGCAATGATATTGATATCAAGAATTTGCAGTCCAACAAGTTGAAAGTTAAAGTGACAGGAAACATCCTCTCCCTCCTCCCTTGTGCTCGTGAACCTGCAGAACCCAGCACTGAGTCGAAGCCTGCATGGATCTGGGATGGAAAGTATCTCAAAACGGAGTCGCTTGTCTCAGGTTATGAAGGGACGATGACCGAGAAAGTCGTCGAGTTGTGTGCACTGGGTCACCCCATCAAGTCTCAATTTTGGGAAGCCGACCGGCCAGCCAATTGCCGAAATTGTTGGGTCTGCTACCAGCCAGCCAATGTCGGCCCAAATAAGTTGGTTGATAATGTGACTGGTGGGCTGAAATGGGTGGTTGGCAGACCACCCATGTGATATTGAGATCTCCCGCTCCACGCTATGGCAAACGCTTACGAAAGCTGGCCTCACAATGAAAAAGGTACGACATCAACTGCCCCATATCAAACAACACAAATAATCTGATCTCCTCTGATAGATCACTCACGTTGCGGCCGAATGCTCTGCCGAAAAGCGATTGGAGTACCTTGCAAGAATCGGGAAATATACCCCAGCACAACTTGTTTTTGTAGATGAAAGCTCAGTTGATTGACGGACAACATATTGTGGCCGACCATGGTCCATTCGGGGCAATCGAGCTCAACGAAAAGCTTTTTTTGTACGAAGACGACGGTAACTTGAAGTAATTATTTTTGCTGTAATATCACATACTGACGGTTGCTACAAGATTTTCAGTGCTTCCCGCACTGTCTTTGCATGATGGCATCCTTCACTGTGACATTGTCGAGGGCTCGTTCTGCACCGAGACATTTATGCACTTCATCGAGGGTCTGCTCAGTAAGATGCAACCCTATCCTGCCAGCAACTCGGTCCTCATGATGGACAACTGCCAGATCCATAAGCATCCAGATATTCAAGAGATGATCGAGGCAAGGTAATATCATTTTCAGTGTTATCCGTGCTGTATCTGATTCATTATGTAGCGGAGTGCACTGCGAGTTCCTTCCACCCTACTCCCCAGACTTCAATCCTATTGAACTTGCCTTCTCGGCTATGAAGTACCATCTGCGACGCGACGGTGATTATGTATGCTTGGCGATGACAAAAATGGCAGATGAGGATATCTACATCACACTGATACGAGCGTTGTATACGATTACCAATGATGATGCTCGTGGATGGTTCCATCACTGTGGTTATCTCTGACATTGAATACGAGTATATGTACTGTAGTATGAGCTACACTAGTAGTCCTACCTGTCCCTCCAACTCATCGATCATCTTTGAATCCACCAGTACGTGAAAAATCAGTATTTGGTCATGTGTAATTATGAGTCAAAGAGCAAGCAGCACGATCGATTTCGCTTGCACTCCGATGCAAAAGCATGCTGCAAATACGTGGCACTGATACCTTGGGCTTCCAACGTTCAACACCCATGGTGACTCAAAAGTGTAGCAAGTCTGCTACGACAGCGCCAAAGGCAGGTAAGTACCTCAATCAATAGGCGATGTCATCTGTCAAAGTGAAACTTGAAGCTAATCATTCTCTCAGCCTCTACGCAAAAAGGTACTGCTTGCACACGCTGTAAAAAGCTGAAGGCACGCTATGACTATAGCAAAGGAGAAAACCACGGGTCCTGCCAGCGATGTGCACAGGCTCACCTCGAATGTCTCTCTCAAGAGGCTGTTCAGACTCGAGAGGCCAGTGCTCCACCTGCAGTTCCCCCAGAGCAATCCAATCTGAAGCCTCAGACTCGGACAGGTATTAAACGGCCACATGTCACCCACAGTCAGTCACTTGCTCTCACGTCAGATCAGCCGCAGTCACCGAGTCAGACTCACGATCAAAAGCGACAGCAACAGTCAAAGCCTCACTGTGCACCTGCTCCCACTCCAGCGCTTGGCTCTGCTCCACTCGAACCAGTCCTCGAGTACTCAGATGAGATTATATATGGTGTTCCCGAGTACTACACAGACTTGCCACTTGATGCTCGGGTACACCAAGCGACCGACATCCTCACTACCCTAACTGCCGGCGCTCTCTCTGACAATGGGTCAGACACACAAGGACCTACGAGCGAGGAGAAATTCGGGGCTCCAGGATCTGAGGATGAAGAAGCCTCATCTAACTCGGAGGACAATATGAAACTCGAAGCAAACATTGCGAACCTGATGAGTCAAACTCATCCTCAGGTCCAGGCGAGGGCGGGAGCTGGGGGTAAACAAGTCCCTTCTCAGGGGCGACCAAAGACCCAGCCCCGCAAGGCACCTGCGAATATTCCTGACAGCTCATCAGGTGAAGAAGATCTAGCCCCTGATGGTAAGTTTGTTTCTCATAGTACATTGATAGTATTCTGACTTTTCTTTCTCCCTTGTAGCGTTCAACATTCAATGTGCCGTTTGTCGTGAGGTTTGTCGTGAGGATGGATCCAACTCCCCATTTCAGATCATATCAGACATCTCCCTCAAGGATCTTTGTGAGATTGTTGCAGACAAACTTGATCGCAGCGCCAGCCGTCTATCTCTCCGCTATCGCTTAGACACTGATAAAGCCAAAGCTGCACCCACACCAATCCACTCTGTCGAGGAGCTCCAATTTTTCATATCACGAATGTGACCGCTGATCGTCCCCTCTCTTTGCGCTGATGGCAAACTATCTACTGCCCGGCTCAAGCCAATCCTCATTATATTCGAAAGTTCAAATATCGACTCGAAAGTTGCAGGCAACGATGGGAGCAGCACACAGGTATGTATTCCAAGCCTTGACCATGAACACTGACAACTCATTGGCATGCAGGGCGCACGAACAGGGAAATTGGCCACTGCGGGCAAACAGAAGTCATCTGCAGGTTTAGAGGGCTCTACTGAACATCGAGAAACTATTCAACAGCTTCACGAGCGCTGGACCTGCAAGAAACCTACAAAGTCTCCTGAAAGTCCAGCGTACTGTTGGTCATTCGAAGGCATCAAATGCTATGTCCTTAGTCACTCAAACATTGCTTTGTGGGCAGCCGAGATCGTCAGTACTAATAGTTTTGATTCGATGTCCTTGTGCTAACAATACTAATTGAGATGTTGGGTGATGCTACGGTCGATGAGAAGCCTACCTCCATTCTGCTTAGGGACATGAGGCCAACCACTCATGCACCAAGAGATCACATTCCACAGAGTCAGGCCAACATGGCACTTCCCCCTGGGTTCGCTGGGCCTGGAGTTCCTGGAGTCCCATATGGTTACCATCATCCGCCTCCCAACATCTACATATTGTCGCCAACACCATACCCGACGCAACAATCCCATTCATCAGGCAGTGAAAGCCACTTGAACGTAACTCTTCCTCCACCTCAAGCCCGCGCGGTCTCGCCAATGACACAAACATCGTCGAATGCACGTTCTCCATCCTCAGGTCCCTCAAGCTCCACTGATGGTTCGCGGATTCATGACATACCTGATCCCCCCCTTGCTACCTGGCTCGCTTACTTGGATACCCTCCCAAAGTGCCGCCTCCCCCTCGAAAACGAAGGCTTCCTATTCACTACATTTACGGACAAGTTGAAGACTAAAGGCTTCACTCGCCTTTCCCAGTTGGTCTCTAGATACGTAACTCCCGCATCGCTCTTTGAATGGGTTGGAATTGAGCTGGGAGTTGGCATTTCTATTATTGATTATGCAGAGAAGGAGCTTTTGGCGATTCGAGCTGGTAATTTGGTATTCTCTCAAGATACTTAGTTTCTTTATGCACCATCCTTTGTTTCCATCTGTTTCCCGTCAATCTAATTTGATTTTTAATGACTACTTGAGGGCCAGAAAGTAGTTATAGTGCGAGAAACCCCCAAGCCCGACAACCGGCCAGGTCAAATCTCGAAGAGAAATAAAACACTGTTTTATTCAGCCGGTCCACTCTGGATAGATACTTTATGACATTCCGAGTCGAGTGGTATCCTTTTTATTGTTTTTCGGTGAGTAGTTGAGGAGATATGCTCGATCGGAGGAGGAGGTCCGGGAGGCGCGCACTGGAGCAATTTTCCCATGGTGGCCACCTTGCCTGAAAAGGACAATAAAATGTCTACCGATAAGTCGCCCAATCGCCGAAGTCTACGGCAGCGAATTCGGATACACTTGATCGCATGTAAAATACATAAGCGATTCGGTCGCCATCATTGGCACAACTGACACCATGGCACAAGAGCACGCCACTGAAAAGGGCTACTGTTCCTGGCACATATCTCAGCCGAAGGCCTAACGGCGGCAATTCCAGAATCACATCCTGATATGTCCTGACGTTGAGAAATAAATCATATCATTGTGGCAATGATTTGATATCCCGATGTAATGGAGTCTCCCGATTGTAAACGAGCGAGAGCGCCATAAAGACTAGTGTTTCGAAGTCCAGTTGGCAACTGGTCAAAAGACTGGCAACTGGACTGGACCACAACTGATCGCAACTGGACTGCAGTTGCAACTGGTGGCTGTGCTGGTTACTATAAAAAGAAATATTTCCCTATTTTTTTCCGTATTTGTTGGCTATTTTTATGAGTTTTTATGAATTCTTTTGACATTTCTACACATTTTCCAAAGTTTATCAACACTTATCATGTCTAAATGATGTTATATTGCAATTATAGAGTGATAAGTATTTTATGTATCAGTTGCAGTTGCAACCAGTTGCAACCAGTCTTTGACCAGTCTTTACCAGTCCAGTTGCCTCAAAATCTCGGACCGAAAATATCAGTCCAGTTGCAGTTGTCGCCAATCGGGGTCAAAAGACTGGACTAGACTGGACTTCGAAACACTAGTAAAGACCGTCGGCCAAGCTGAGATATTTCTTCATCATCAAGCAGCCTCCGTCATACGATAGCTGCATGCCAATAAAGCTGTGGATGAACAGCTGCAAGAAGAGCATTGATAATGTGAAAGGTGTCCTCGCTCTTGCCAAGTCATCGCCGAACTGGTCCTTCAGGCTGCCGAAATACGGGGGTGGCGCGAACAAGATGAGCCGACGTCTAACAGAGTGCTAGTGAGACAAAGTGCAAGTGCACTGTGGAGACATACATTGTGGCCTTGAGGATGCCATGCCGGGGAGATATTCAGAACTCCGACATTTACATTGGCGTTAGATTCATAGTATTGAGGGTCATTGCGCCAATTGGTGGCTTGGACCCCACCCATATCCCTGCCGTTGATTCCTTTCGGCTTGGTCAATGCTGCTTTGACTATATCTATGGTTTCGGCGATTGCCTTCTACTGTGTATCAGTCATGCATCAGGGAAAACCTCCCCTGGGAAATTTACACAATTACTGTAAAAAGTCGAAATTTGTTGAATTTCTTAGAATTTCCTATATTTTCCAGAATTTTGACAAATATATGACCCCCCAAGTATGTGTGTCAGATGAATTTTCTGAAATTTCATGAAAATCATGATTATTAGTGACATTTTATGATAATTCATAGCAACCATGGAATGTGTACTCAAGGTATATACAAAACTGTAGTCAACAGTGTAGCAAGGTGTATTAGAATTGAGTGTAGCAAAGTGTACAAAAAAGCGTAGTAAAAGTGTAGTTACAAGTGTGGGAAAGTGTATTAGGTTAGAGTGTAGCTAAAGTGTACAAAAAAGCGTAGTAAATGTGTAGTGTACAAAAAAAGCGTAGTAAATGTGTAGTTACAAGTGTGGGAAAGTGTATTAGGTTAGAGTGTAGCTAAAATGTACAAAAAAAGCGTACTAAATGTGTAGTTACAAGTGTGGGAAAGTGTAGTTAGAATGTGTACTCAAAGTATGTACAAAACTGTAGTCAAAACTGTAGTCAAAACTGTAGCAAGGTGTATTAGAATTGAGTGTAGCAAAGTGTACAAAAAAGCGTAGTAAAAGTGTAGTTACAAATGTGGGAAAGTGTGTTGTTAATGAGTGTAGCAAAGTGTACAGAGAAGTGTAGTGAAAGTGTAGTTAAAAGTGTGGGAAAGTGTGTTGTTGATGAGTGTAGCAAAAGTGTACAAAAAAGCGTACACAAGTGTACCAAAAGTGCAGTAGTGATGTAGTGTACGAAATCCTAATAAAATGTAGCATCAATTTCCTAATGCTCGGACTTGACAAAAATCCGCGCGCGAGAAGGTCACGTGACCATGTTGAACTTGCTGCGCCACTTCTTCGACTCTTTTCTCTCAGTCTCACACCACTCCAACAACAGCAACACGGCCAGTGAGGCCTAGTGAGGGCTCAACAGCCCACGAGGTGAGTGACAACTCACCCACCGCCACTTCCACTCACCTCGAACACAGCCGTTTGGGCTGAGTCACTGCCCCACCACCACCACTGGCACCTGCATCTCAACGAGCGCGTTTTTGCTCGTTCACGGACCTGCTTGCTCACCTCACCAACGCCCGCTCGTGCTGACTGCCTCACCACCACCTCTATCTCAACGAACTCGAACAACATGGCCGGCGAGGGCTCAAGAGCCCTGCCGGCTGTGAAAGGTGTGTTTTTACTCGTCTACAGACCTGCCAGCTCACCTCACCAATACCCGCTCGTGCGGCTGCCCCACCACCACCTTCCGTCTCAACGAACTCAAACAACATGGCCGGTGTGGGCTCAACAGCCCCGCCGGCATCATGAGGTGAGTTCTCGCTCACCACCACCACCACCACTCACCTCGTAAACAGCCGGTTGGGCTGTTTCGCCCACCAACACCTTCCACATCCACCATGACCTCACACATCCACCTCGATACTACCAAAAACACGGCCGGCGTGGGCTCAACAGCCCCGCCGGCATCACTAGGTGAGTTCTCGCTCACCACCACCACAACAACAACTCACCTTGTAAACAGCTGCTCGCCACCAGCACCCCCTACATCCACCATGACCTCCATTTACCTTGATACTCCTGGCACCTTACATCTGCTCACCTCGTACTCATCAGTATATAATATCATGTAGTAGATATATCTGGCAATATATTTGATTTGTGTCACTCTTTCTTTGATTCATGTGAAGTGAAAGTGAACAAAAGAGCAGTAAAATGCAACAGAATATGGTGATTATTTTATGAATAAATCCTTGATAATCCTTGATATCCTTGATATCCTTGATAATTTACAGGATGTTTTGGGGGGGCCGTGAAATCCCGAACAATTCCTACAAATCTTGAAATTTCATAGAATACTTGAATATCTTGGAAATTGTGACTATTTCCAACTATTTCCTGTGATTATCTGGAATTACCCAGGGGAGGTTTTCCCTGATGGGGTATGTCATCAATCGATAATGGGGATGTTGCGTCGGTGTGTGTGGTTGCGCTAGAGAAAGTGGGAGATGTGGAGCGGCTAGAATCGGGTGCACCAGGTGCCGCCAGCATGTTGGTGTTGCCAGGCTGAGCGATAGGTGAATGGAAATATCCACCCCCCCCTTGAGTCCCTGGATAACCGTGACTTCCTGGCCCTTGGAGTGCGCCTCCCCACGGCGCCGGTGGCAAGACGATGAACTGAGGAGGGGCTGGGGGATAGGGATATCCCCCGAACATATTAGTAGGAACTTGAAGTGAATGGTCTGATCCAGCGACTGCAGAAGGCTGAGTTCGGGTGCGTGGCCTCACGGTATGTAGATACAATGTTGCAGGTTTGTCGTCGACTGTTCCAATGCCATTTATCTAAAAATAGACCCTCAGTAATGAACATTAGTAGCGATGATGATACGACTTACGATCTCACGAGCCCAGAATGATATCTGACTATGAGTCAACACCAAACAGGTCTCGTGTGGACCTGGCCCGGGGTAACAGTGGACAGGCGACTCAGCCGACTTTGTGTGGGCTTTGCACGTGTATTTTTTCTGAAGTTGTTCGACATGTTCCTGAAGCGGCGTTGGGCCTTCTTCCACTGCTTTAGTTCCCGATGACGACGCCTGTTTGGATCCTGATGTTGCCTTAGTAGCCTAGAGTGAAGGGACATGTCAGTCCAGGTTTACGATCAGAAAAACAGACTTACTGTTCGATTACCTGATTTCGAGTTGCGTGCGTTGGGGGGATCAGCTGATTCTAGTTCATCGCCGTCTTCAAAATGGACTAGGACATTCTTGAGTGAACGAGTGGAAGGCTTTCCATTTGCAAGACGTGGCGGGACGATCATCGGGCGCATTCTCGCCATGAACAGCGTCAGTTCTTGCTCTGATTGAATGGATGTAGCCGCTTGCTTTGCGTTGCCCGAATCCAGGCGATACAGAAGTTTGAGAGCGGGGCCATAGCACTTGAGTTTCGAAGCTACTAGATCGCAAAGCTCTTCATAAGTAATCGTGGACTTGATTTCAAAGAGGGAGTTTGTGCCATTTGGTTTACGAGCAACACATGGGATGACGAAAGCTGGCAATCACTGGCATTAGCAAAGAAGTACGATAGTTGGTGAAAATTGACTTACGACAGGTCTGAGGATCATAGGTACTTCGCACAGTGTGGACTTGTGCACTAGCCCTGCCCCTACGTGCCGTGCTGGTAGATTTGGCCTTTCCTTTCTTCTTCACTGCTGGCGGTGGCGGTGGCAGGCTGCTCTGAAGGAATGCATCATCTGTCCCACTCGAGTCCGACTCGGCGGAGCCCATGTTCGAGTCACCATTTGTCGTAGATGAAACGGCGTCGAGTTCTGGGCCGTAGTCCTCGCCACTCCCGTCTTCGGGCTCAGAGAGCATTGCACCACCACCAAGTGCACTGAGAAATTCCATTGCGCCTTCCTGGGGGTTCATGAACGAGTAGTCTTCGAGCGGAGGATCATAAGGATCAAACATGTCACCGTCGTCGACTTCAGGGATGGAGTACAAGCTGGGGCTGCTACCAGAGGCCTGGATGATTGCCGTAGGTTCCTGTGAGGTAGAACGCTGTTGCCTCGTCTGAGACTGAGTCGTTGGCAGTGCGATCTTGGCATCAGACTTTGCACGTTTACGTGATGACTGAGAGGAGGGTTTCTGGGAGGTAGGAACAGCTGAATTGGCTCGTTTTCGAGGCCCAGATGGGAGAGCAAGGGGATCCACGGGTGGGCAGCTGGTGCGTGTTGCAGGACGAGTCGAGCTTTCTTGACGTATGCAATCATCAGGGAGCCCCATCCTGACGCATCTTGTGCAGGCACTAGCCCCATCATCAAGCTCACAACGGGACTTTGAAAGCTTACACTTGGTGCATGCACCAAGTCGTTTCGCTTTCGAACCTGAACAATTGAAATATATCAGTTTTTAGATGTACATTGGTGATGATATATACCTTGAACGACAGCTGCATCGTTGACGTTGTCAGAGGGTTTTTTGCGCTTCTTTGAGCCTGAGGCCATGGTGGTCGTTCCAGCCTGAAGGAATGGACACGTTGGCCTTGGAGTTCTTATACTTGAATCCTCGTGGGCTTTGCTGAATGGAGATCAAGGCATGGTTTATGTGTCATGATCGCGCATGCGACGCGGTAGCGTACAAAGTCACCCTTCATCATGGTCGTACCGAACAGCAAGTTCTGTGCAGTGCACAATTGGACATTACTAGTAAGAACTACAACAGAGTATCTATATGTAGCCACAATGCCTGAACCACCCAAACGAATCCTGGGGAGTAATTGTGTAGAGAGCCCTAAGGAGTGTCGCATGTACCTCATCTTCTGAAAGCTCTGTCATAGCCATACGAGTATAAGCACCATTGCGGCGGAGATGATACTTCATCGCAGAGAACGCCAGTTCGATCGGATTGAAATCGGGGGAGTACGGCGGTAGGAATTCGCAACGCACCCCTCTAGATATATATATATGTCATATGCTTTCGAGAGCAGTAAATCAAAAAAAAATACCTGGATTCAATCATTTCCTGAATGTCAGGATGCTTGTGAATTCGGCAATTATCCATCACGATGACTGAATTTGGGGCGGGATAAGGTTCCATTTCATCAAGCAAACCTTTGATAAACTGCGAGAACGTTTCCGTAACAAACGATCCCTCAACGATTTCACAGTGGATGATACCACCATTGAGAGAGAGCGCAGGGAGAACAGAAAAGCTAAATAAACACCATCAACGATCAAATAAAGCATCGAGTTGGGAGTACTATACCGTCGACCACGAACAAAGAACGCTTTGCGTTGTGCTTTGGTTCCTCGGATAGACCAGGCACGACCGCGGTATGTCGTGCGACGATCAACAGAACTCTCGTCCACAAAGACAAGGTGTTGTGGGTCATACTGACCAATCCTTGTGAGGTACTCTAGGCGTTTTTGGGCTGATCGTTCTGCAGCAACACGTGTGACCTGAAACAAATAAGAAAACGAAGATCGAGAGGAAAGAAATACCTACTTTCTTCATGGTAAAGCCAGCTCTGCGAAGTGTGCGCCAGATCGTAGCACGCGAAACCGTACGGCCACATGATACAGCAAGCATTTCTTGAAGTTCGTCCAAGTAAAGGTCAGGCGCCTTTGCAATTGTACCTAGCAAGAACTGTAATGGCGCATAAATCAGTACGTCGAATGACAGCAATACCCGACATGATCCGAATACCTCAACATCGACATCATGTAGATGCCGATTTCCTTGTCGTTCCTTTGGAACCACATTCTCCCCTGGATTTGGAACCGTTCCGTTGGTGTTGAAGTACGAAATAATGCGTCTGACAGATCGGATGGATAGATCGAGTGCCATAGCAGTTCGCTCGAGATCAAGGAATTTTGAGAGGCGTACAACAGCCCATTGCATCTCGGTCGAGATCTGTTGTCCTCGCGGCATGGCTGGAATGCAGAATCAAGGATAATATTCAGAGAAAGACAAGATACTGACGTTGGCAGGGAATCCCGGCACCGTGAAATTCCGGATTTTTGAAAACTCTTCTTTTTTCTTCCGGTCAGTGCGGAATGCAATCTGTAGGCTGTTCCCAGTCGAATGGTACTATTGGTGTCGAATTCCGGTGAGGCGTTGAGGTGCTACGACAGAGAGAAGATGGGAGCGTGTTTTGACTCGAAAATTCCCACGGGGCCAACTCGGCCGAAAAAGACAATAATCAGGTTGATAATGCACTGGAATATGAGGTTGGGATGAGGAAGCATTTTCTTCTCGTCAGCGTTTATCACTGATGTCTGGTTGTTTGTTAGATTGTCACAGCTGACGGAGAAATCAGAACAGCGAATGCCGCTCAAAATGCAGATCTGTTTTGGGCTCTACGTGGTGGGGGCGCCGGAAGCTGGGGGATAATCAGTGAGTTCGGCGAGTTATGCCTTTCGTTCATGTTTCACAGA
>JBBPRJ010000186.1:0-13561 GCA_038092975.1 Chalciporus piperatoides | reverse complement strand
CGTCCTTGAACGTCTGTAGTGGTTGGACGGCGTGATCCACGCGGACCTCGCAGGTGGGCGAGAACACCTGGTCGAAGGAACTTTGTATTTTCGCGTCTTCGCTGGCTTCATATAGCGGCGTCAAGCGCGATTGGATCCAAGATGTAGAGTTTGTGTGGGACATGCTAATGTTGCTGACTGAAAATGTGCTCAAGGACGACCATAGACTATGTAAAACAGAATGGGCGTCTATGCTGAACGGAAACTGATATGCAACAGAGCTGCTGCGTAGGAGCAACAGCGCAGCACTGGCGCGGAAGATGGCAGTTCTGAATTGCATGTGATAGGGGCCGACATCCGTTCAGACCTGAAATTCACGACGCGAACAAGGGGCCGCATTAACGACTCGATGCTAAAAGCAAATGCATTGAAAGCACAAACTCGAAAGCAAAAAGCATATACACATTGTAGCTGTGTAGGAGAAGATGCACCTCTGTATTAGCTCGTACTCGTTATAGAATATCCATCCTACAGCGCAATGGCAACGACCACCACGCGAAACCGCTGTATGCTTCACGTCTCGTTCATCTCCTTCTCTTGGCGACAGCAAGAGAGCCAAGCGAACCACATCATCGTCCGAAGTTGAAGAACGTCCTCTTTCCATGCCATAGACTGGTTTTGCTCTCGGAACTCCTTCGTCAGTTGCTCGCATCGTGCAATATTCTCGGGGCTAACGAAGTCGACCGCAACTTTAACGCAATCGGCAAGGTTGCAGACCTAGGTAGGGGCAGGTTTAATGCAAGATCGAGAGGTGGAGACGGGAAGGAACTCACCTGATGCGCACACCCAGCGGGTATAAATACAGCCTCTCCTGGTCGCTGATATATCCTATGACTCTTGATCCCGTAAAGGTCGAAAAGCTCCTTCCTAAGCGAAGTATCCAGATAGATTTGTTGCGAGTGGATGGGATCATGTTGATATGAGCCTTTGAACTTCCTCCGAAGGAAAGTACGCAATTTGTCCGCGTCGCATGCACGGAAGAGGTCCCAAGCAGCATAACCGGGTTTCCCATCCGGGGTGGGAGCCGCAAACGTCATGATGTTGACCGCGTCCGCCATATCCATGTGCAGCCTTGTTGACCCTTTGCTGCCCGCAGTCTCGAATGATGCCATCGCATTGTACATCTTGGGACCTGCCTCGATAGTTGATGACGGCATACAACAGTAGGAGGCTGACACGTACCGAGGTCGGGTGCAACAGTGTTGCTAGGGAAATGTGAAGCGATATTAAGCGCTCCATCTCGACGCACGTAAGTGGGGACTGGTACGGCCCTGCTAAAGTCCTCAAAGAGCTCAGGGAATGCCGTTTTAAAATCGGTGGATGGAGGCCAATCCTGTGTGCCCACGTTCAGCCTTACCGGTCATGTTAAACTTGACGAGACTCGCCTTCAATTTCCAGCACTCGACCCTGCCTTCGTACTTTCCAAACCACGAAAAGAACTCACCAACAGTGACTCGCTTGTTCACGTCAGATTGACACTCAAGTATGAGGCAAGTCTGCGAGGTGTATTTCTGGAGGAAATATTCCGGTGTCCATTGAATCTGAAACTTTGGAAGGAGACCAGTGACCACGAGTGGATCTCCCCTTTTCCAAAGAGGTCTAAACCTTTCTTCAGTGAGTTCTGAGTCCGGCATCGTAACGGTGGAATGGAATGGAATTTCCCCTTGCTCCGCGGCGGCTACACCGACGACAGTTGGTGTTTGGGACTCCGTATTCAAGGATGGTCCGTTTGTGGATTCAGCAGCAGAACCAGCGAAAGCTGCTTCTGCGCGATGAGAAGGAGTGGGGGCAGTCTGCGACAAGGAAGGATCCATGGTAGATGAAGCAAGGTTCGGGGAGGTGGATGCATCCGCAGAAAGTGTATTTAGGTTGGGATCTGACTCAGATTGACCGGTTTGAAGGGCAGGGTCAATGGCACCAAAGACAGGGATATCGTCCTCGGGATCTGGTTGGGCCAGTAGAGCTTCCATGTCCGTGATAGCTTGTGCTAGTTCGGATTTGCAGAATCGTGACATCGGAGAGAAATCCTTTGCATGATGCTCGTTCCTGCGCGTGCAGGATAGGAAAAACGGGTTGGTATGGGCATGTTTTTCTCGCCTAGCTTGTAGAGCTGCAATCTCTGCCTGCGTTGCGCCAGGCTTGTCCTCCGTCAAATCTTTGACTTGCTCAAAGCACTCGGCGCATGCTTCTCGTCCACAAAGTCGGCACATCCAGCTGCACGAGAATATGGATGTCATGCAAGTGTCTAAAAGCGTCAATTCGTTAGAGATACTTGCAGTCACTCAGGCGCGTCGAGCGAAAGAAACCTACCACATGTGGCACGAACCTCGCTCTCCCTCGTCCGACGTATAATTTCGGGGTAAGAGAGGTGATCGCGCTCCTGACGAAGAGTGGGTAACAATGCCCTCGCAATCGTTCGCTGACTCGCTGTGAGTGGTGGTAAGAAAATATAACAATAATTGTATTACCTTCGTGCGCCGAATGTGTGGCTCTGTTAGAGGAACATTCCATTGGACTGGGAAATTCATAGTCGGAGCATCCGGCCGCTGATTCTCCACAAAGCTAATACCCACGATGTTCCGCTGACTATCCTTGAGAAAGAAGCGGATGCCTTGGAATCGGCATGTGTCACCGGCCCAGCGGCGTGTGCAGGATACACACCGCGGGAATTGTTCTGCTCGATATCGATTGGACATGCAACGAGCGAATTGCAGTTCAGGATGAAGTGGTGGGGGTGCTTCATTCCCTTGTCCCGCATTCTCTGGGTGAGCAGTGCGCATAGTGGCTTCCGTTCAGTTGGCAAATAAGAAAATGAAGGAAGAAACCAACCTTCGCCAGCCTTTTCCTTACCCTTATCAGCAGAAGCAGACGTGTAAGAGACGGTTGGCATGAGCTGAGCTATATGGAGATGAACAAGGGTCCCGAAACTTACGACCGAAAACTGACCGTTCTGAGCAGCAATCTGCGCTGCTTCACTTCTTTTCCTGGCATTATAGCCGCGTTTCGAGGACCCTTTAGAAGGGTGAGGAGACGCTAAACAGAAGCCCGTGGATGAACGCTCACCATTAGCGTCTGCGGCTCTCGCCTTTTTGGCCTTCTTTGATTTCTGCGTGGGCGGTTCCTCGACATCTGAGGACGGACGCTTCTGTACTTGAGGTGGTGGCGGTGGATGTTGGTATAGCATGGCAGGAAACATTCCAGGGGGTGCATGCATCAAGGCACCCACTTCAAACACAGGTTGCCCTGCCATCGGTGCAGTAAAGCGCGCTGCTAGACGAAGAGAGGCTCTCTCAGCATTCTGTAAAGCTTAATTACGGGAACTTAGGAAGGGAAGGAGATAACTTGAAAAATAACAATTACATGCGTGATGAGGGTGGATGGGTTGAGGATGGTGTTCCTGTGAAGCCTGTTGGTATTGATCTACCACAAACGACGACGTGAGCCAAAGGGTCGCGTATCCAATGAGCGCGTGACTCACTGTGTTGTGAATAGTCTCCTGTCATTGCTAACAGAGGCGGTCTTGGATTTAAAACCCCATGTTAACGGAAAGCTCGTGCGCAGCTTACCAGTTCTCTCGTCAGAGTACATTGGAGCCACAACCGCGGATCCGTATGGAACGTTTGGTACTTCAGGTTGTGTAGGCCATGCGCCTGCAGGCATTGCATAGTTGCCATGCTCGTCCATTCTCGGTCGAGGTTGCCTCTGTGACATGTCTCCATTCATTTCAGCGTACATATGTGGTGGCATTGGATACGATCGACCGGTGGGCGGACCGGCGTCAGGCCTCCGCTTCGCACCAGCTTGATCGTCGTTCACGGGTTCCCAGCTTGCGGCACGAAGGTTGAAAGAGGAGCCAGAATCTGGCTGCTGTGAGTAGGGGCCATGTGGAGGATGCGGTGGGTGTTGGTACTGGGAAACGCCAGGAGCAGACGAGAGACTTGGGAGATGAGTAGGATGGGAGTAGCCAGAAGAATCGGAAGAGGGATTAAGAAGTTGGCTGATTGAAGTTCGCTTGTCGTGCATTCCGTTCATCGTTGTACACGATGGGGATGGGGGCCGCGTTCAGAGGGAACGGAGAGAGTGGTGTGTAGAGAAATGAGTGGTTGGGAGAACGCAGGTCGCGGAGTATTACTGATGGCGGAGAAAACCTTATAGCTTCGACTCCGACATCCCACCCTACTCGGCTACTCGGCATTTGTCTCGGCATCTCCTCGGCATCATTAGCCGCGAACCTCGAATCAGTCGCAGCTAATAATCGACTACTGCATCGTACGTATGCACTATGTACTTGCTAGGCCTCGGCTACACTCTAGTACTTCCCTCTCCTCGTCGGGGGAACCGTTCGCATGATCGTATCGACCCACTGATTTCCACAGAAGGGTCCCATGACCCAGATGGCAATCAGATGGTTATCGCCCATCGAACACCTTTCAAGCAAGCCCCTTTAATGTGGGCAATGATCTGATCGCCGCTCGTACCACGCTTGCATATGCACGACGGCGCCAAAAACACACGGCGACTCGTGTTCTTATTGCCAATGTTTGGCAAGACAGTCCACGTAAGAAAACGTCCAACGTGAATCGTGCCCTTCGCTAAAACGAACGAAAGCGAAAGTGTCATTGTGCGTGTGAACCAACATGATAACCCAAAAGCATGACAACAAAAACCCCAAAGATGTGAAAGTAAGAATATAAAGTACCATAAGAGACTACAAGTATTTGCCAATGAACCCGGCGACCTTCAGCTTGAAGGGTATGAGTAGCGGCGCAATCATCGATACAAGTCTTCCAAAGGTCGCCCACCACCGTCAAGGGGTCTTGCCTGGCTCGTCTTGGCCATCTGATGAGGCCGACGGCGAGTCGCTCGATCTCCCGCCCGTACTTTGAGTGCGCTCTTTCATTCCTGTGTCACGTTTATGGCATCATCTCGCGTAGAGAGTTGTTAGCTTACCGGGTGATGAGCCTGGAAGGTTAGAATCGGACCCTGACCGCGCAGTCGGCGGTGGTTGCTTATCAGCGTCGTCTAACACTGGCATCAGTTGAATTGGAATTCGAATAATTCGGGCCTTCTGCACCTGGAATCGCCGCTGGATCGATAACTGGACCTGATGTAAGAGGAATTCAGCACAACTTTGGAGGTAAGATCATAAGAGAAATTTACTTGAAACGGTGGCTCCTTCGTGTTTATAAGCCGGGCCTTTTCCGCTAGTTATCGCAGACGGAGAGGGGTCGCTAAGCTTCAGTAACGCATCCAGCTGCTCTGATGGAGGTAACATGGTTGAGGCCGAAACCAAGGGCACTGCTTCAGCAAGCCCATCTGTCTTGCCGGATGAAGAGAGACTCAGAGAATGGTTGATGGGTGTAGCCCGCCCTTCGGGTACATGCAGACGCCGAGCAACAACTTGAGCCTGTGCACTTTGCTCCGTGGAGAGTGTCTTCGCAGCTTCCGGACGTAGGTCTGCCCACATCTGTAGGGCCTTGATGGAACCCCATTCGATGATCTTGTTATTAAGCCATTGCAGAGAGACAGGTTTCGTTAAGAAGTCATTGCATCCAGCCGCAAGCGCAGCAACACGGTCACTTTGAAGGGAAGAGGCCGTCAGCGCAACGATGATGACAGAAGACCGATACGGTGATGTCGAAGTCGATGTACGGAACTCGGTGGAGGGGGCATCAGAAGGTGTGCGTGCGCTGATATCAGATTGAGGGGTCGAAAGGCCATAGGGGGAGGCCCCAAGGCTCTCCAGCTGTCGGATTTCCTTGGTGGCCTGAATACCATCCATAACGGGCATTTGAATGTCCATCTAGGACCGCGTCAGAACGTCTGGTAATGTTGACGCCCTTAGTGTACTTACCAAGATCAGATGGAAGACCCCACTACGCCATTTTTGTACGGCCTCTTCTCCGTTCTTCGCAACGTCATACTTGATCTTCTTTTTCCGCATGAACGTAGACAGAATCGTCTGATTGATGGGGTTATCTGTATTTGCACATTAGCATAGCATATCTCATAGCTGGAAAAGATACTAGGCACCATCAACAATAAGGACACTGATCGGAGGGATGATGTTCGTGTCAGATGTTGTCTTCCCCGCTTTGGCGAACGTGACAGGAGGAGTCGCAGGCTTCTGATCTTGTCCCCGCCTAGATTGTCGCCTCGAAAATGTACTAGAAGGCGGATCTGGAGTCTTGGGCGACCCTGGTGGCGATGCTATCTTCCTGCCTTCGGCGGGACTCCCTTTCCAAGACGAACCAGAGGGACCAATGCTTACATCATCAGCCAACACAGATGGTTTCCGGGCCTTGCCTTTTGAAGTGCCATTGGACGGGGGAGTTTGAGTCTCTGGGCTCGGTAGTGAATCCTGACGATAAGGAAGAGGCATGGTGGGCCCCGAAGAATGAAGTGTAGAAAAGGAAACAGTCTGCGGACCCGGGTTCTTGTCCTCACTGCCCGACGGTCGGCGTGATGGCGGACGACGTACCCTGTCTGGCGCAGGGATGAGGAATTGCGACTTGGGCAACTCAAAAGGGCCGGTTGTCGCTGATCCCTTTGCACCCTTAGCTCTGGGTTGGAACACGATACCAGCGGGCTGGCCATCTGGACTCGAGATAACAAGTCCAGACGCAGGAGATACGCCGAGTTTCACAGAGCCATCGGGGAAGTACTCCGCCGTTTCCGATATGGCAAGCGGGGACGGTGGGTGTAAAGCGTGAGGTTCGCAGGTTCCGTCCCTCGGCGACTTTGTGGAACGTTCAGAAGTCGTGCGAGGAGAATATGGAGGTCGCGATGGAGGAGATTTGGGTGTAGGTTGCCCAGAGCTGAACAATGCTGGACCGTGGATCCCTGGGGTCATCGGCGACGTTGCGATAGGGGAGAAGAGGGGATCAACAGCGGGTTTTGTGGTCGCGGTGTGCAAAGCAGTCAGGAATCGACGCGGACCAGCAGGCTTCGGAATAATCATGATATCCAAAGGTGACCTGAGGAACGCCTCCGAAGAGAATGCGAGTTCAGTTTGAACAATATCCTTGACAACCTTGTAGTTTGTCAGGCTCGTGAAATGCACGATAACGGGTGCTATTTGCGAAACCGCAGGAGATCCATACCCCAAGGCCCTGGCAATCTGAGGAGAGGACTTTGGTCGATGATGAGCAGCCAATGATGGTCGCTTGCCTCGTGTGGCGATCGGTACTACTGGTTGCAGCTCGGCACGATCCTTGTGTATCCTTTCTCGGAGAACAGAAACGTCATCGTCAATGAAAACGAAAGTCGGACCGGCACGCGACGTCCCATTGACCACTGTTCCAGAATTTTCGTGTGAAGGGTTGTCTGCAGGGTTCCATTGGCGTGGCTTGGAAGGTGGTGATGTTGCGCCCGGACTGGTTTCGGCAGACGAAACTTTCTCATCGACTCCCTGAGATCCATCTACCTCGGATTCGGATGACAGATGACTGACATCCATGCCCCAGGTCGTGAGATAACTCGTGAGGTGATGAGCGAACGCGCTACTCTCCTTCGCGTACAACGTTGCCTTCTTCCCTCGAAGCGTCTCCGAGAACTGAACCAACTCCTCCAAGCTCGGCTCTTTCGTAATCCGAGCCCCAGGGAGGAGTGGCGAGCTGAACTCTGGCATAGGCGCGGCTCTAGCACTAATGGCGGCAGCCGAGCCTCGCTCCAAGAGGAATGCTAACTCGCACGCGCGGCCGGGCAAAGGCTGTCGAACGGGAAGGTCACAGACCAGAGAAGCACCTGTACGCGAACACAGTCTCTGCAACAAAAGTGACCCAACATTAGGTCTGGGTCGGATGTCGGTACCAGTTGGGGTGGACGCATCGCTACTTGTTTCCGATGGGATGTAGTAGTGGTTGATCTCGAACGTGCAACGGAAGTAGCCATCTTCACTACCCTGGCGACGCACGCTCTCAGTCTCCGTAGGGGACTCTGACGAATCATCGGAAAGTGATCTGATGAACAATCCAACGTCGATCGCGTCACCTTCGCGGGCAGTATGTAGGACTTGGCGGATGACCTTTAGGATTGTCAGAAAACGACCCATGTTCCATTCTCTCTCCAAAGGCCTTACTTACATGTGTCAACGTATTGGAAACCCCAAACTCTTCGCCGCGGACGGCGACGTGTCTCAACCCATTGTCCACGTGGAAGATCGCCAAGTCGACACCTCGCTGCGCCGCGCACCCACTCAATGCATCGCCCACACCTTGCAGTAGTTCTCCAATGTCGAAGTCGGAGGGTGTGACTTGGGGGTATGGTGGGCGCAACGAAACCAGTGTATCATTTCCGGCCTGCAGGGAAGTGCATCCAGCCGGTGAATACAGCTCTGCCATGTTTGCGGACATAAAATTAAGATTCTTCATCGTGGTGAGCATGGCGGATACGGAGGACGTTGGGACCGACAGCGAACAGGCGGCATACTGCTCCCTGACAGGGTCCAGAATCTGAGTAGGTGATATCTGGAGGAGTGTCTGGACGACCATTTCCACGGAATCAGCCAACTCTAATGAAACCTCGTGGAAGTGTGAGCCGTCAGATGGAGATGGGGATGGGACACTCTGGACACCTGCCGAAAGCGGAAAAAACGTCTGGGCCCTGCGTGGATTGTGAAGATGCTCTAGCTGGGAGGGTAGGGGTGCTGAGAATGTGCGCAATAACCGAGGGGTGTCCGAGTTGCCGTCATTGGTGTGTGCGACGAACTGCTGCTGGAAGGTCCTGCGGTGGTTGTGTGAGGTATCATACTCGTCGGAGAGCTCTGCCTGGGAGAGCTTATCGCTGTATGGGAGCTCTCTTTCTGAGAGATCAGAGTCACCTTCGGACGAGCTGGGAACGGTGGATCGATCCACTGGGTGGGCTAGGGGAGACTGGATTGGGGGTGATGGCTCTGCGGGCCAGGTGACGGCGAACTTGTTTTGACCGACTAGTTCTGGTGTTTGTTGAGCGTCATCGTGTGATAGGATTGACGCAGGATGACGGGGAGCAAAGACCTGTTTCGTCCCGGTCATGACAAGTCAAGCGGGGGAGGATTGTAGTGGCGACAAGCAAGCAAGCCCGTTGCCAGAGATGATGGGGAGTATAAGAGAAGGGAAACTGCCTCTCCAGGAGACTCGGGGGGATAAAATTTTGGCGGGAAAGAGGGGGAAGGTTCAGACCAGGTTAAGACCCTCGATCGAGTTCAGCCAAATGAAAGCGCTGCAGACTGCTGTCTCGATGTCACTCATTGTCACATTTGGATCAAGCTGCTGCCGTACTCCTCGTGGTCAAATCACCAACTAATAGAAATCGCCAAGTAAATACCAAACGTATATTTCATAAAACAGGGTTACTCAAATAGTAGCGTAGCGCGTGCTAGTGTAAGATTTCAATAGGTCAACTCTACATCGCCCTCCGCAACCAAATCCATGTCATGATAGCTGACTTTCTTTCCCGCAGCTGCCCGTGGGTCCTCCTTGGCATCTGGCGGCGGAGGTGGGGGTGGTGCGCCTCCCGCTCCCTGCCGGCGTCCCCCCTTTCTTCCATTGGCTTCCTGTCCGCCAAGGGGTGCATCCAGTGCCATCACAGGCTTAGCAGGTAGACCAGCAGTTGCAGGTATGGTAATCTCCATCGACTGATCAAAGCCTGGTGCAAACCCGCTGATGCGATCACTCAAACGACGAGCCGTCGTCGCCTCGTCCCTCCGCGGAGGAGGCGGGGGCGGGAACGAGCCAGGCGGATATTGAAAAGCGTAAGGGTCCCAATATCCGCCACCCATGTAGGGCGGTGGCGGTGGTACATACGCCGCAGGATGTGCCCCATAAAATAGGTTCGGTCGACCGTATTCGGGAATGTATACACTCGGGCCCTGGATGCCATATGCCTGAGGGGGTGCTTGACTGTTGCCTGTCATGGGAGGTGGGTGTGTGAAGGGTTGGATCCTGTGAGGGTCTAGTGCGAAGTTGTTGAAATACGGGATCTGCCGGTGATCAATACACTCGTCGCGTTTTGATGGAACGCCTTCTTACCTCATCAAGTTGCTTGACAAGTTCGGGGTGCTTATTGGCGATGTGCTTCTCGACAAAGGAGGTGGCCTTGAAGAGCTTCTGGCACGTTTTGCATCTAAATCGACCCTCGTCCTCCTGCTTGATGAAGGGTTCAACCGCCTTTGAGAGTTCCCTTTCAGAGAACAAGGTTAGATCGTCGCAGACCCGAGATAGTGGAGACCCTCACTCATCGTAACTCTTACCCCCGTAGTCACGGGGGTCAACACCGTCTCTATTAATGAGTAGAGCAATCTTTGCATCGAACCATTCCGACCACCGTTCATCTGAAACGAGTGTACGATGAGTCATGAACTTATCGAACACTGATGTGCATACCGTTTCTTTTCCAGTCTCGGCTCTCGACGGGCTTGGTTGCGGCGAGATCGATCTCTTTCTCCTCTTCCTTCTTCACAGCCTTCTCGATCTCAGCTGCTTTGACCTCCTCAAGTAGAGACTTTGATAGAGGCTTCCTCACGTGCTTCAGGCACTTACGCTGTAATTCTTCGAGATGATCGGTAACAACGGCGCAGTAGTAGCACGTGTGGTACGCTGCGCGCAAGTAGGCAATATACAAATCGAGAGAAATTACCGCCTTGAAGAGAAACAGCATGGGAGTCTGTTCTATACCGTGTATGAATTTTACTCACCTTCTTCGCCTCCAGAGCCTTCTCATCAACGCCCTGTTCACGCAACTCCCCAATGATTTTCTCAATTCGCCGCTCAACTGCCTCCGATCCAAGTTCCCCAGGTTCTGGATCATCCCCATGGTCTGCGGGCACATTGATCGCGACGTCCTCCTGCTTCGCACCTCCATTCGTTTCCAGGCCCTCTCCATCTGCAGAAGACACCGATGGTTTGCGCAATGCAACGTGCTCTTCCTCCAAGATTGAGGCCAAGACCTTCACATTCGCAAGGTCTTTTTCAATGCGGTCTGGCTTGCTCGCGACCTCAGGCACATAACGAACACGATTGACAAAAGGCTTTGTGATGTGCGACACGTGTAGTTTGAACCCTTCGACCTATAACAATCTATGGATTAAGCATGCTCGCGAATTGGCGTCGAAAAACGCGCACCTTCTTGTCCGTTAACTCACCCATCACGGCGGTCATGTCGGCTTCGTCACGGAATCTGATCCAACCCGCACGGTAGAAGTTGCGTTTCTGAAGGGGATCACCGAGCGCTAGATACATAAATCCCGGGATTTGTCGACAAGCCTGTTAAACGTATCAGAGGTTGTCCAGACAGCAGCGTCGTGCGTAATACACACCTCTTCAAGCTTGAGGCGGCCAATGTCCGGAGGAATCGTACGGATCATAACTTGATTTCCCTCAGGAGGCACAGCTATTTCTTCGCCGCGATTGTTGCGCTTGTTTTCAATGGCAGCCCTCCCATTCTCAACTCGGCTAGTGTCATGTTCACCGGCATCTTCCTCAGCATCCATAGTAAATTGCATATCATCGTCCGCGGTGTTCTTGACATCCTCCGTGGGAGCCAAGTTCTCGCCCGCATCGCCTGAGGCTGTGGTATTCTTGTGCGGTGCACTAGACTCGGACTCAGGCTCGTTCAGGTCGGGATCAAAATTTCCCAACTCCAAGTCCTGAAGGAAGGTGGGTAGACGACTCTTCCATCCTTCCTGTCTAACGCGGCGACGGAGTGTTACAGACTCCGGTGCAGGATCATACTTCTCCGCAAACCACGGAGACTTCCTGTGATGGTCAAACATCGTTTGCAACTACAATACAAATACAAGAATTCAGTTAAGCCGGTCTCAAAACCATCATTGGCAAGGGTATCTGAACTGTGATTGGTGTGCTGAGTAAATGGTACGAACCTGAGTAGACATGAACTCCTTCTTATATTTTTCCCAGCGTGCGCGAATGCCGTTTCGAGGCTTTGAACCATCACCTGCTTCTTGTTCCGCAGCCTTGTCTGCATTGTCCTCTTCCGTCGCCTGCTGTGGGAAGAAAAACCTAAACCATTCTGCGTACTGTTTCAAGGTGGCAGTATGGTCCATGGCACGAGGGTCAGGCGGTGTTCGCCGCGACGGTGGTGGAGGCTGAGGTGGATATGGCGGAGGAAACTGTGTCCGGGGAGGTGATCTATGACTGTACGAACGCGAATGAGCATCTACAGACAAGTGTTAACGGAACGCCACGAAATATGGTTGACAAAATACCGAAATCGTCACCATAGCGGGGACGAGGGTCGTAGCGCTCTCTGTCATAGGGGGACATGGAGCGGCGACGCTTTCGAGCTAAAAGCGATGAGCCAATGAAAATGAACCACGCATTCATGACGTACTGTCGTCGGGCGGTGGGCTGCGACTCCTGCCACGTCTGCCATGCTCATACACGGTGCGGTCCCTCTCATGGTCAACCCAAGCTCTATCTCTTTCGTAACTGTCCCATGAGCGGTTGTCCGGGAGGTACGAGTCGGGGTAGGGCGGTCGTGGGGGATAACCCCTGGGCGAGCGAGAGCGGGAGCGTCGTGGAGGAGGATAAGCAGAAGCAGACCAAGACATGACGATATCTTAGGAAGAGAGAGGAACTGAGAGAGGAATCAGAGACTTAGTCGATTGTTTGAGAACAGAATGGAGAGAAGAGGGAGGTGGGGCGAAGAGAAGAGAGCGCTTGTAGGCATGATGAGGAGAATAAGACAGACCTCTTCTATCGCGACACTGCTTTGTTTTGAGGCTGGTCGTAGAACCCGACTCAGCGTTGACGAACAATGTGCGCGCGATACAAGAACAGCTCAACTCAGTCCCTCAACATTTCCCCCCCGCTTTCAAGCTCCGTTTCAATATAACAACTCCTACTAACTACAGCTCTAGAATATGCTCCCTAATACACTAGCTAGCTCAGACGTGTCCGTAGCATTCACAGTTTTGACCCGCTTGGTGTGGGGTTCGCCACCCTCCTCGTCAGCCTGTCGTTTCATTCTCTTGAGCTCAACAGGTCCCTGTCCCTTCTCTTTTCGTTTCTCGTTTCGCTTGTCAAGCACACGAGCGAGCTCGACGTTCCTGAGATATTCACGCTGCTCTGATCTCGACTGAGCAAGCTCGACGCGCAGTTTAGCCGCATGTACAGCAGCTTCGTGAGCTGGATTTCGTTTAGCTATCAAACACACACGGAGGGATCATCTCTTACCGATTTGTTCCGTTAACATATTCCATTTGAACTTGGGAAGGTATTTCATCGTCCATATATCGTCTCGCCATCGCGTCCCTTTCTTCCCGCCAATTGGTTGAGCGTTCAGCATCTCGGCGACGGACCTTGCAACCTTTTTATCCTTGAATTCTACCCAGCCCTCGACAAAGTGAGCCTTTTTCGTGGTGGTGTATTTCCGCCTCAGATAAGCGGTCTTTGCGTCTGTAAGAAGGGCCTCTTAGCGATACTCACCGAGCATCATTATACCGTACCTTCTTGTCGTAGATAGACCCTTCCGACTTCCCCATATTGAGACATGAGGTGACGAACCTTGGCAGGCTGCATCC